>APFE030772673.1:0-12290 GCA_000404065.3 Pinus taeda | reverse complement strand
TCTTATCTGATGATACCCACTTTTAATATCTAGCTTTGAAAAATACTTTGCTCCACTCAAGAAATCCATTAAATCTTCAATTCTAGGCAAAGGAAATTTGTACCTAATTGTGATTTTATTGGTGGCTCTTGAATCTGTATACATTCTCCAGCCTCCATCTTTCTTTGGACTCAGCATTGTTGGCACTACACAGGGACTCAAACTTTCTCTGATCAGCCCTTTGTCAAGCAATTCTTGCACCTTCTTTCTAACTTCTTCATTTTTTGTAGGAGTCATTCTGTAAGCTGCTTTGTTAGGTAGATTTTCTCCAGGAATCAAATCTATATGATGGCTAATTCTTCTAATGGATGGCAACTCATTTGGAAAATGATCAACAATAATATCACAATATTTCTCCAACATTTCTTGAATTTCAATGGGTAAATCAGAAATTTTAGTAGAAGTCATTATTACCTTGGGCTTGCAAATCACAGCAAAATTTACCTCATTTTCTTCAATCTGCTTTAAGTATTCCTTTCCTCCTAATAATAGAGTTTTTGGATTATTCTTCTTTCCTGGTACATCTTCTTCTTGTAGAGGCAATAATGTATGATTTACACCATCCTTTCCAAACTTGTAGGTGTTTATTTTTCCATCATGCATGGCTCCTCTGTCATATTGCCAAGGTCTTCCAAGAAATATGTGACACACATCCATTGGCATCACATCACAAAAATTTTTATCTTTGTACTTGCCCACCTGAAATTCCACTTTACATTGTTCATTTACTAACAGTTGATGTCCCTTTTGCAACCATGACACCTTGTAAGGTGTTGGATGTTTCATTGTTTTCAGCTTCAATTTCTCCACCACTTCTGTAGAGACCAAATTATTAGTGCTGCCATTATCAATGATCATTTGGCAACATTTCCCTTGGACTTTACACATTGTCTTGAATAAAGTCTTCCTTTGTAATGGTTCAACCACCTCCTTTGCTGGCTTGAGCAAAATTTTATTAATTACCAAAGATTCTCCTCTCTCTAGTATATTTTCTTATTCTGTCACTACTGCTACTGGTGCTTCTCCCTCAGCTTGAGCAACAATGGCATTCCTCTTATTTGTTTCTGCATTCTCTGGGCACTCAAAAGCTTTGTGTCCCAGTTTGTTACATCTGTAACATCTTATTTCTTTGCCTCTTCCTCTGCCTCCTCTTCCACTAGAAAAACTCCCTTTGTCTCTTGCATCACCTCCTGAGGGTGCATGCTGGGTTGCGCTGCTGCTAGCTCCATCTTTAGGTGCTATATATCTCCCTCTACCACCTTGACTTCCCCTTCCTCGGAAAGTACCTCTCCCTCTAGCAGACTACTTCCTCATGAATTTTTCTTCAGCTTTTAGTGCTATCTGTTAAGCTTCCTCTACTGTTTTAGGAGAAAATAGACTTATTTCATCTTGAATGTCCATCCTAAGGCCATTCACATATCTAGCCACCCTCTCATCTATATCATGGGCTTCTCCAGCTCTTATGCTTACCTTGTAGAATTCCTCTGTGTATTCTTTTACTGTTAAAGACCTCTGTCTAAGATTCTGCATCTGTCTGAACAAGGTTTGCTGATAATTACTTGGCAGAAACTTACCTCTTAGCTTTGCTACCATCCTACTCTAATTCTTGATTGGTTGCTTGCCAACTCTCTTCCTTTCTGCCGGCACATCGTCCCACCAAAGTGCTACATGGCCTTTTAGCTTGGTGTCAGCAAACTTCACTTTCTTCTCATCTTTTGTTTCTTCATAGTTGAAGAATTTCTCCATGCCATTAATCTAGCCTATTAATTCTTCAGGATTCAATCCTCCTTCATATATTGAAACCTCGGTCTTTGGTCTAGCCATGGATCTCAACATTGACTGAAAGAACCTCATCTCAGGAGTAACTCCTACAACTTCCTCCTCTGCAGCTTCAATCTCAGGTTCACTAAAATCTTCGTCATTTATGTTTCTGCATCCAATCTAGCCTACATCTATTGCGCAAATTCCATTACTTCAGCATTTGCAACAGGTCGTCCTCTTCTACCATGTCCACGTCCTTGTCCTCTTCCAACTATGAAAGCCATATTAACTTTCCTTCTTCTGCTTCTGAGATTCAATTCAATGTCAGCTAGTGGCTCTGATACCACTAATGGTGGCCTGGGTGCAAGCAATATAGACAACCTTTCTAATCTGGATACAATTTCTTTAGTAGCAGGCCAAATTTCTCCCTCTGTTTGTATTGGCATTTCAGTCGTTTACTGTTAACTGACAGCCTCATGGATTCTCCTCTGATCGCCCAACCCTTCTTATCGGCGGTATTCCTCACACAGAGCCCTTATCCTCTATCGGGACTGTAATTTCAAAGGAATTACAATAATACACTATTATTGCTTTTAAACAAGTGAAATTGCGTTTATAACACAATATACACGATGAGCGGAGGTTTTGTTCCAAAGGAAAAAAATACACTATCTTCACTTTAGAACCACTTTCACGGTCTATAAACAATATTTATGTTAATTCCAAAGAATTAACACTATCGATGATTTTATATTCAAAGTATTGTGTTATATGAAATATACACTATCATTGTATTTAATGGCCTTTCCTCCTTCCTTATTCCGATGCGATATAATATATGTATATATCGGAGATCGCAATCGGCGATCCCACTATTCCAAGGACTCGGCTCCCTTGCTCTGAACTTGCAATGCGATACACTTGTGGACCCGACACCCTTTCCACCCTTCTCTATAATGTTTCGGGTCTGGATTGTCGGGGCTTCGGCACTCGGCGGTTCCAAAAGTCCCTTTCCCTCTCCACTTGTGATATTGCGATATCGGTTCAGACCCAATATGGGTATGAACCAAATCCAATAAAGTTTCAGGCCCGAAACTATGTTCCGACAAAGGAAATATCACAATTTCTCTGTGTAAAACAGGGTTTGGCCGCAGAGCTCTATAAAACGATTCAGGAAGCCTGGGCTCGCCGATATGAAGGAAAAACGATTCTAAAGGATTCAGCCTAAGCATTAATTGGAAAATAAAGCAAATTCATCGATTTTCAAACTCAGAAGAAATCGGTTGGACAGATACACGCATACAATTATCAATTAACAGAGAACCATTAATTCAAAGGAACAGAGAGAGATATTTTCAGATGATAATGCTTTCGGGCTCGACTCCCCATATGAGCCTTCCCGTCATTTTATTTATAATCAATACATAAAGCCTTCTCGGCCATTATCCTTTACAAAAGAATGCTTTTACATAGAGTGATTTAAAGCGTAAAGCTTTGTTACAACTATCCATAAGCAATGATTTGAGCATGATTTATTCTTAATTCTATTCTTATCCTAAACTAGGAAAACATGGAAATTTGCTGGCTAAAGGACCCCAATCCCTTGCCTGTAGATTTTTTTGGATTTTTGGAATATGTTTGAAGATTTTTCCGCCTAAGTCACATGCTCCTACATAAAAAAACCTAAGGGATTTTTGCTCACTGACAAGAAATACTATGTTTGTAGGTTAAAGAAGGCATTATATGGTCTCAAACGGGCTCCTAGAGCTTGGTATGCTTGTCTTGACAGGTATTTGCAGAAACATGGGTTTAAAAGAGGAAATGTTGATATCAACCTATATGTGAAGGTTGAGAATGACAATTTGACCATCATTGAAGTATATCTGGATGACACCATTTTTAGCAGCAATGATGACATGATAAGCAAGAAGTTTTCAATAGATATGTAGAGTGAAATTGAGATGTCATTGCTTGGTGAGTTGACCTTCTTCTTAGGACTTCAAATATCTTAGGAAAATAAGGGAATATTCATCTATCAAACCATGTATATCAAAGAAATGTTGAAGAGATTTTAGATGGAATATTGGAAACCAATCAACACCATAATGGTGACAGGTTGCAAGCTGAGCATGTGTGACTTATCCAATGATGCAGACCATAGAATGTATAGATCTATGATTGGAAAACTTCTATACGTGGTAGCTTCAAGGCCAGATGTGATGCAAGTAGTTGGATAGGTAGCACATTTTCAAGTAGCACCAAAATAATCCCATTTTGTTGCAGTGAAGAGAATCTTTTGATATCTCATGGGAACAACAAATTTTGGCTTATGGTATCAGAAAGGAAATGACTTAACTTTCACAACTTATATAGATCCAGATTGTGTAGGTATTGTTTATGATCGTAAATCACTAATGGAGCAACTTTATACCTAGGTAGTTGTCTTGTATCATGGTTGAGAAAGAAGCAATCATCAATCTCCTTATCCACAACAAAAGCATGATATATTGCATTAGTAGCTTGTTGTACTCAAGTTCTCTGGATGAAACAAACAATGCAGGATCTTTAGGTGAAGTTTGATGAACCCATTCCGATGTTTTGTGAAAACACAAGTGCCATAAGCATCTCCAAGAATCATGTATTAAAAAAATAACATATTTCTATTAAATATCACATTGTTAGAGACAAGGTAGCATAAAGGAACTTGAAAGTGGAATATATTGGGACAAAGTAACAAATAGCTGACATACTCACCAAACAATTAATACATGAGATGTTTGAGTATCTTCAAAAACTTGGGATTCTCCCAATTGCACATTGAAATTCTCTTTATTCAGCCAATCAGACAGGGGGAGCAGAGGCAAGTTCCAGGTGCACAACAATAGGCAGATTATCAGGGGGAGTCACCCTTTTCCATTGATGTCAAAGGGGGAGAGAAATTATATCAGGAAGATCAGAGGCGTGGAGTTAGGGAGAGAAGTGATTGAAAGGGGAGTACATGTATTCCCATTAATGCCAAAGGGGGGGATTGTTGATATATGGTTGTCATTGATATCAAACCAAGCAACACCAAAACATGCCCCAACTTTTGTCGACTATTATGACATGGAATTAATGGTTTTTTGTGTCAGGGGCATCCATAATGGATTCTCCTAATCAAGCTGAATAAGCGGTTGATAAGAAACCTACCTCACAACGAGTCTAGGCCTTACACATTATTTCTCTACGAGTCATCTGTCATGAAAGACCAAGCACTAGACTAATATCTAACGCATCAAATTTGAGAGATAATTTGAAGTTGCAAGATAACCTATCTTTGTAGTGTATCTTCTTGGCACAATGATTGAGGAATCAATGGATTTTTTTCTTCTTATATAGGGCCATTAGGTCACTTAGCCTAGGTTCTGAAGTAGACCGAGGGTTGGTCAAGCATCATTACCTATCCTAGTTGAGTTGTGGTGTTGTTTCTAGGTATATTATTCAAACCTGGCATCAAACGACACAAGACCTATGACATATGAAGGTCTAACAAGCCCTTAAACTAATGACTTATTGTGGCATTAATTTTTTCTGGAACGTCATCTAAGGAATCACTCACTTGTAGGCCAGCAAAGGGTTACACACTGTTGAAAAGGTTGTTTCATAAAAGTAATCAATCCATCCATTTAAAGAATATCTTCTGCATGGAATTTGTGGTTATGACATAACTATTTTGGGAGTTGTTTGTCTTATTGTAGTTCATATAATTTATCTATTTGGTACAGGATCATCTGAGGCATGCTTTGACCTACTAATTCTCTAAAGCATTCAAAATCAAGAAGAATCCTAGCAGTGGTTACATGTCTAGACACAATAAGTTGTTCTCTAATTAGTATCATTGAGAACAAAGACTTGAATTTGGAAGATGGCACACAATCCATCATCATTGAGCTAGTGAATTTAAAGCAACAGCTTCTCGGCCTATGTCTCCTTGATGGTCCTTACAGTCTTGTTAACAGTGGCATACCCTTGATCATTTATTGTAGCCTTCTATAATGGTAAAGGTGTAGTTGATTGTAGTTGAATGCTTATGTTTAGAAATAGTTTCAGGGGTATTTCTTGCAACAAGATGTTTCAAGTATCTCCATAGCAACATTTGGTAGTTTCCTCAATTTCAGAATTTTTTAGTATTATTACAACTATAAAGGTTCATTCAAGTCATTTGTATCATCTTCATTATCTTCGAATTATCTCATCATTCTTAAGGTTGCTCCAAATAAAGGTACTTGTTAATTGGCATCATTATTATGTTACAAAAATCTGGCATAAAGGGTAGTTTGACTCATTTCTTGTAGTAAGGGTTGTGCAGTAGGGTTTCTAGTATAAATTTCCTAAAGGTTTTCATTGTAAGTGGGCCATTTTCCCTAGTACGAGATCCCAATATAGTTGAAACAATTAATCTACTATAAAGTGGGTCATTTTACCTGGTACAAGAGCTCTCAAAAGTTTGCCAAAATTCAATTTCAAGGTGGCTGGGTGGTAATAGGTAGGTGGTTGGAGCCTGAAAACACTTCAGGGTGGTAGGGTGGTGCTAGGGTGAGTTGGACCTTACAAGGGCATTGGAGCATCCTTTCAGTTGATTGTTGATAAAACCAGGGCGTTGGAGTGTCCTTCCAGTGGGATATTTAAAATTGAATGCTTTGCTAGAGTATTATGGAGCTGGGGTTTCCCTTTCAGTTGGAGCTAAAGCATTTTTATGTACTCACAAAATTATTAGAAAAGCGTTTGGTGTTTTTTGTCCCGTACGAGGTTTCCACCTAAAATTATTGTATCTATTGTTTACTACTCATCTATGTTTTTAATTGATGTTGAAGATTAATTAATGCTCTGAAAAATATTAATAAGTTACTAATTTCTAAAAAATATTGATTCTCCCCACTCTTAGCATTTCAAAAAGTAATTCAGTAGCTCAAATAATAATGAGGTAATAGAATGCATTGTAGTAGCTGGGATGGAAGGGTTGAGCTCTAGATTTGTAGTGTGAGGAGAATTGTTGTGCAAATTTGAGCTTTTGATTCAAGTTGGTGCAGGGGATAGCATCATGGATTTTTTGATCTCATTGAAGAGGTGGATGGTAGAGAAGGTGAAATGAATAGAGTGATTTAATAATTAGTTTCTAGGGTTAAGGAGATCATAGTCGAGTGGGTAGTTATAGTTGATGTGTGAAGAGGATGAAAAGGTTGGTGTTGAAACCAAACTAACCTTCAATGTAAACCTTTAATGAAGACAAACCCTTGGCTAATCAGAAGCAGTTTTAGGTCTTACACCATAACTGATTTGAAAATGGGGCACTTAGGCTTCTTGTCTAACTTACAAGCACCTCTCCTACTTTCAAATCTTAAATATTCCCAAGTCTTTATGATTAACCAATGCGGAATTAAATATGTGCTTGAAAATAAGGTGTATGCTTATGGTTGTTTTAAACTGTTTATGTGTTGTAAATTGATTTTCTTAAACTGATATAAAACATATAACAGCGAAACAATGCAGCAAATGAGCATCACACATAAGACAACAAGTTTAATATGGCGTTCACCAAAACTCTTGTGCTACATCTCCTTGAGCTCTAGTCAACTCAACTAGGCTCTATGGGATTATGGTCTAAGTTATTTTACAAGCTCCACTGGTTTACATAGAAAACAATTAGTTTAGAACACCATCTTATCCCCTGGCTCTAAAGCTCTTGGCTTTTTGGCTCTAAGCTCTCACTCTCGCTCTCGCTCTGGTGCTCAGCTCTAACTCTGGCTCTCGGCTCTAGCTCTAAGCTCTAGCTCTCGCTCTGGATCTAGAGCTCGGCTCTAGCTCTGGCTCTCAGCTCTGGCTCTGGCTCTGGCTCTCAGCTCTGGCTCTGGCTCTTCAGATCTGGCTTCTTTGGCTCTGGCTTTGGCTTTCTGCAACTTTCACCTCTCTGGCTTTTCACTTGACCTCCAAGTGACTCCAAAGACTCCCTCAGCTGCTCTGCGCATTAGCTTTTCGCTCTCTCTGCTCTCTTGCTTCTGCCTACTCTCAATTGAGCTCTCTATCTCCTTTGAGGTACTTGTTTGGCTTTTCGGGTACCCCAGTCGTTTCTTTGCATATCATCTTCTCTCTACGCCTCTGCGGCTTCCCTGCTCCTTGTCAGTTCGATTGGCCATCTGTCTCTGCGACTCTATGGCTTCAAAATGATCATTGCCTATAAAAATGCTCACTTGTAGCGTGGCATGAGGATCTAGAGTGGTTACAGAGGTTTCGAGGCCTTCTCTTAGGCAAAAACTCGAAAAAGGAGAAAATTTCATTACAGAGAGATTTCTGGAAAATACACTATCGGACGTGAAATTCCATTTAATCGCCCCTAAAGTCCCTATCGGGTCCACCATTAGGTAGCATATCGCAATGCATAAGCGTTTTGGGTAAAATCCAAAATACACAGGAAATACGTGAAAAACCTGATAGAACTCTTTCTATCGGACTTGAAAATTTATCGCATCCACCCTATAATCATATCGGGTTCACCTTGGGTCGCTTTCACAAGACCCACTGTCGATCTATGGGATCTCTGATCCAACGGCCAATATGCGATTTTGGGTGGCTTAAGGGTACGGAAGTTACCCGCCTGAAAAGGCGAGCAGAGCCAGTCTAATACCATTTACCACCTAAGGACTGCCTGAAATCCCGCTTATGGAACTCAAATTTTATAAATCGCACCTATAATTCCCCTTCGGGTCCGGATTTATCGCTTCGAGCGTCTTTCCTTTGTATTTCAGTTTTTACACCGAAAAGAATTAATACACAGAAAAGTCCCTTTATGGTGGAACTCAAATGTTATAAATTCGTGCTTATAAATTTGTTGGGTCCAGCATGTTATCACCCGTTTATATCGTTGTGATGCAACATATGAGATATATTGCAATCACAAGTCGCATTGGCCCGGGGGTCCGTCCCTTGTCTCATGCCATCGCCGATGTCTATCCGTTGATATCGGCAATCGCAATATCACATCGGCTCGAGGTCCTTACCTTTACTCATGGCATCACCAACACCGACCTGCCGATATCGGTGATCGCAATCGCATTGCATGGGGTCCTGCCATCGAACACAGGCCTATCTCCGACCCGATATATCAGAGATTGGAGATCGGGGGTCTCTTCCCTTTCATCTTAAGTTCACCTCTTGGGCCATCTCCAATGCGATTTCCCTTTATAAGGGTTTTTTTACATTTTTAGGGTATTTTGCCTCTTTTTCCAAAGAACAAAGGGCATCTTATTTCTGCGAAAACTTATGCATCCTAAGTCCATTTTTTCCCATTCAAGTTGTAGTTGATTCAAAATGAAAAGATCTCTGCCATGGGGTTATTTCTAGGAACTTCCTTGGAATTTCATTTTCCTTTGTGAGGAACACTTAGACTTAGGAGTCTATCCAAAATCCATTTTGGATCACACCTTCCCACTAAAAAAACTTTTGGTCTCCAAAAGATTGATATACTGATATGAATAGTAAATGAGAGTAACAACACCCTCTTCTTTCAGCCTCCATACACTTGCCTTGCATAGTGTCTCTAAACCAAAGCCTTTGACCACTTTCCTTCATGGATATGTTGGTCCTCTTGGGAAGAACTATCTTACCCCTTGTTTTCCTGCATAACTCCTGTTGAAATGGTCACAAAAGCTAGTTTGAACTTCTCTGCCTTGATCATTGATCTAAGGTGGCTCAAACAAATGTGAAGTACACCTGCACCACAAAATTCTCATTTGTACCTATTTGAAAAGCTGTCAACAACCACTATTAGCAACAACATAAATACAGACAACAACTGGATGGTCTAACTCATGCTTCAACAAAAGAAACAGATTTCACATCTCGTGAACACATCCATGTCTTACATCTGCATACAAATGATGGAATAGACAACAAGCCCACAAAACATGCCTTTAAAACAAATGACCCTTCAAGTCAAGCATGTAGAAAAAGACCATTAGGACTCTTTTTCAAAAAATGAAACACTTCATTATTATCTCCATCTTGGAGACCAAGTTAACTTCTCCCAAGTCAACATTACATCACAAGCATTGTCAAAGTAAGCAACCCTGCAAGTTAATTACACATACATGTTCAAATACAAGGAAATCATCAACATCCATGTGTTCATGCATCTCATGCTCATGCATGTATTTCATTCTTCAACTTCCACTTAAGCACATTGTACTTTCGAAGCTGAAATGAAATATAATGTTGCAGCAACAAAGTGAGCCTCCTACTCAACTTCTCCCATTCACTTTCTTAGTAAAGTCCTGCAACTTGTATTCCATTAACAAAGAAATGAAAATAGATGCATCAATAGATATGCAATCTTAATTGGATAAGAAATCTAACCATTTCTCACCAATCCCTTTCAAAGGTACTACCTTTGTCTACACATCAGCATCAACATGTGAATCATCATGAAACACATCAATCATGGAAACTTCCTTTCCATTTCTGCCATCTTCTCTTTCCACTTTCTTCAGCTTTGGTTGAATCATTGTTGGATTCAGAGTCCAACACCTCTCAGCAAGATGTTCTTGTTTATGGCAGTAAGTGCAACACATGTGCATCCTCTTGACATCATGATTTGCCTTGTCCAATGGACCTTTGGCTTATTGCTTCTTTTCCTTCAAAATTTTTCAGTATGTGGCCATTCTCTTCCAACATCTAGAAACATGATGGTTATCCAAACCACAAAAGGAACATGCAATTCTTTCCCCATATCTATGTGGAAATTTACCATGCTTTACATAATCAAAAGGAATATGTCTAGAGCCATATTTATACCTTTCTCTTTCACCTTTATTGCCTTTATGAGGAGGTGAATTGAATGAAGAAGTGGCTCCCTTTGGAACACCATCAATCTCTTCAAGGTTGTTAGAGTTTTCACAACTCTCTGGTTCAAGTGTGTGATTCTGAACACCTGCATCTTGCAAATGATGTTTCAAGCTATTGCATTCCTCCTTAATACAATCTTCACACTCTTGAAGACCTGTAATGCAACTCCTCCTTGGAGTTGTTTGAATGGTCTTCATGGCATCTTTGGAACTCTCTCCATAAGCATGTCCATAGCCAAGACCCAAATACGTAGGCCTTTCCTCAACTATTATTGGCTCAACAATACCTTGTGCATGTTTACCCAACCCTTTTCCTTCATAGCCCATCTTAGACATTAGCTTGGAACCTATGCCTCTAGTATGTTTTTCAAAAGAACCAATGTAAGCATTCTTAGAAGAATTTGAAGACAAACTAGAATGGTTTACCTCTTCTTCAAGCTAATACTTGACTAAGGCTTCCTTGGCAACAAAGAGTTGTGTCTCCAACTCATGCATCCTTTTCAGGTTCATATTTGCAATATGAAGTTGCATCTCCATTTCCTACAATTTGTCAGAAAGCATCTGCTTCTCTTCCTCCACGGAATTCAACTTCTCTCTAAGTATGCTACTCTTCCTTCCATCCTCATACATTTCCCTCACCATATTGATCATGGTGAACAAGTTTTGCTTCATGTCTTCATCAAAGGATCTTGTGATGAAGGGGGAATTTGAGGACTCACTTGTAGAAGTTGTGATTATGAAAATGAACAAAGAACTTCAAACAAGATTAATAAAGAGATTATTCAACAACCTTTTGCAACAAACCTCTTGTGCTTCAAGAATTTCTTTGAGGTCCTTTGGGATAAGAAGAATTCCTTCAGCCCTTCTTCCTTCTTGTCCTTCCTGGAATGAGCTATCAATAGCTTTCCCTTCACCTCTGCAAACACAAACAATAGTCAGTCTGCAAAACAAGCATACAATTAATCAGGCAATCAATCAGTCAAGGATTCGATTGTCAAACACCCTTCAGACAAGCAATCTTTGCTCTGTCAATCAAGCATTCTAAGTTGATACCACTTGCTTTGGTATACCCAACTTTAATATCACCTTCTTGAAGGTGAGGTTAACCAATCTTAAGCTTTAATACCACCTGATTTGAAAATGGGGCACTTAGGCTTCTTGTCTAACTTACAAGCACCTCTCCCACTTTCAAAGCTTAAATATTCCCAAGTCTTTATGATTAACCAATGCAAAATTAAATATGTGCTTGAAAATAACGTGTATGCTTATGGTTGTTTTAAATTGTTTATGTGCTGTAAATTGGTTTTCTTAAACTGATATAAAACATATAATAGTGAAACAATGCAGCAAATGAGCATCACACATAAGACAACAAGTTTAATGTGGAGTTCACCCAAAACTCTTGGGCTACATCTCCTTGAGCTCTAATCAACTCAACTAGGCTCTCTGGGATTATGGTCTAAGTTCTTTTACAAGCTCCATGTTCAACTCCACTAGTTTACACAGAACACAATGGGTTCAGAACACCATCTTATCCCCTGGCTCTGAAGCTCTCAACTTTCTGGCTCTAGACTCTCGCTTTGGCTCTGGCTCTGGCGCTCGTCTCTGGCTCTG
>APFE030772671.1:112082-160937 GCA_000404065.3 Pinus taeda | reverse complement strand
TGAAAAGACCTCCTTTCTATATATAGGAGTCTAAGGGGTCATAACATAATCAGAGCCGACATAACAATAATAATGTAAGGGCACAATAATAACAATAGTGGGCTTCTATGGGGCAGAATAGTAACAATATGGGCACTACATGGGTACATCAATATAATAAGTGGATTGTACTAATAATAATAAGGGGTTACACGTTCCATAACAAGGTCCCTTTATCTTCTTCAGCAACACTGCCCTTGGATGTCTTCTTCTATTCTGCGATCTTCTAGAAAAATCGCTAACAGGCGGGTTGTCGGCGTCACTGATTTTCTGATCTGAGATGTAACTGACAATCAGGAGGTCAATCCTTTTGAATATCACTTACAACGGAGATGTCAACGTCTCTGTTTCATTTTAGAAAAAATCATCGACAGGCACGCCGTCGACATTTTTGTGTAGGTTTCATTTACTAACCAATATACATAGTTCGTTCAAAATAGTTGACAAAGGTTGTATACGAAACTTGTAGGCCAACTGTTAGTGAAATTCAAAAACTGATTTTTTGATTTAAAGAAATTGACAAAAATGATTCTGATACCCCGACATATTAGCCAAGGGTACTGGTAGCTTTGAGTAACACATCTAACTTGTCGAATCTCTGCTTCTTTTTCTTTCTAGTTTCCATGGGCTTTTCTTTGACAACTTGTTTATTTCCTTTAGGGTTTTCAAGCTTATTCTCAAACTCTATAGACATTTTTTTATTCTTTGTAGATTTCTCATTTATGATCGAGTCTTTCAAAGGCATATCATTTATGTCAATGACTTGTTTAGCTAGCTCTGGGTTTCTTCTAAGCTTGATTTTATACCTTATCTTGTTTGATTTTAGCCTAGTGTGCCTCTTACCCAGTCTGAGAATCTCAAGTGTTGGTTCCCTTTCCTCTATTATTGGCTTCTTTCCCTTTAAATCTTTAGGAATAGATGTATCTACAGGGGTGTTCTCTAAGGGTAAAGTTGGAAAAGTAGTGAGGCCAATGTCAGCTTCTGGGCTTTTCAACGATGTCGGCTCTGGCTTGTGAAGTCGAGCACTCTTCCTCTGATATACCTTAGGAGCTTTTAAGGCAGCTGAGGTAGATGGGGCTTCTGATTTTTCATGCATGATGGGAGTATGAACATGAGATTGAGTTTGAGGCTCATTCATCCTCCTGATAGTTTGGGGTCTGCCTCTTTTCCTTATGGAAGGTTGAGGCTGGAACCCTCCCCAAAAAAGGAAATGGTTCCAGGATTTCCCGAGCTTACTCAACTGGATTTCTATCAAAAGTTTTATCAGTGCCTTGTGATAAAAGAAATGTGAAGAAGGGTTAACCCTAGCCTTGAACCTAGCAACCATGTGCTTGAGGATTTCCAACAAGTAGAAACAGGGATTAATCCTATTATAACATCCTTCACAACTAAAATCTTGTTGGCAAAGTTGCAGGGGAGCATACCACTTGTCTTGTAGCCAGTCTTTTCAAACCCTGACCTTCCAATTTTCTGCTCTGTGCTCTTCCTTGAAGAAAGATGGAATGTCTACACCTACTAGAATATGGCTACGAAAAACCATTTTACCATCCATGGGAAAAGTTGTGGCTTCGACAACTATGTGCTCTGTAACTTCAAACGTTAGACCACCGACTTCTACACAACTCCCATCCAAACTTGCTGCAAATGATTAAGCTACCAGATAGTGTTAATCGGAACACTGATAGAAGAACCAACTCCACCCTGCCTGCTGGAACAAATGTAGGAGATCAGGATAGACATTCAATAGCTCTGGTGCTTTAGGCTCAGATCGGTCTAGCATGCCTCCCTTACCCATTATGGTTGGCACTATCCATGGGATTCGATGTTCTGTCCCTGCCATGAAAATAGTTTCAATCACCAAGTGGAAATCTCGGAAAACTTACCCATATAACTGCTTACAAGACATGAGGTGTAATATACGGTGAATGTAATTATGTATTAAGTTAAAACTTAACATCACCCTTAGTCATGATTATGAATCAGAGTTTGTTTGATGCGGAGGAATCAATCACATGGCGTTCTCAATAATTACATCAATTAATCATGATTAAATTTGTACTTTACCATTTTGAACATAACAGAGACATCTTCATTTAAATACTGACGTTGACATGGTTAGCACAATCAACCTTTCAAATATTAAGAATAATTTAATCACTGACAGTTGGCCTGTCAGAGAAATGAGAAAACAATGTTATCCTCGTTGTCAACGATATTCACTTTTCCAACTATATTGGGTCTCGAAACATTGCTAGGAGAGTTAACCTATTTATTACAACCTTAAATGTTGACAACGGAGTTGTCAGCATTTTTATAAAAAAAATTACAAAAATGAAATTTTTGATGATAACAGAAGAGATACAAAATATTGCAAGGTAAGACAATTTTATACTCTGTTATATGTCATAACAAAGAAGAGTTTGGATCATTGCAATATGTCACAACCAAAAGCATTTTAGGTGCTCTACACATCCCTTTTTAAAAATCTTATGTCATTTTTTAATAGTACATGACAGAACTTTGGTGTGGTACACTACCTCATAGAGATAGAAAGTTTAAGAGTACATGATACATTTCAAGGGAGTTCTTTTATAAAATTTCCATTTGTTTTGATGAAGGAAAGCTTTAAAAAGCCCTTTGTGTCACATGGAAAATAATTTAACAAGATGTGATGTTTATATATATATATATATATATATATATATATATATATATATATATTATATATATATATATATATATATATATTATTAATTTTGGGTTTGATTGTTTTCGAACCACCTATTGTGGTTCACCATCAGGACCTAAGACGGATAGTCTGATCTAAGTAAGTTATTAAATAATGTAGAGATGCAAAAGTTAAATCATAATGAAAAGAAAATAAATAATATTATATTCAAATGAAACGTTATAGAGTCTATAAATTATTAAATTAAAATATCTATCTATCTATATATATATATAGTATGATATCACAATAAGAAAGGAAGTTTTGAGCAATTAGATTGGTGTCACGCACAAAAAAACCAATGTAATTATACATAATGTAATTATTATTTTTGGATATGAATGGTGTGAATTTGCAAAAAACTTATACATAATGCACTATGTCACAAAAAAAATAACAAACCAAAAATTCCTAAATTTCTTTTATATTATTACCTTATTCTTAGTTTACTCAACCAATTTCAAAATAAAACTTCTTAATTTTATAATGACATACTTTTTACACATTTGAAAATAATTGTTAGTTAATATGAATCCATATATGTTAAAATACAATCGAACAATGACCAATCAACATATAAGAATGTGATTATGATCGATGTTTTTCCCCAAGGAAAAATCGTAATTTTATTTGAAAACACAAAATTACATGTTGTAGGAGCTCCAAAAGCATCTGGTAGAACCAATCATAGTTGGTGCCTAAAAAAACAACAACAACAACAACAACAAACATAACAATTAACTTGGGTCTAAGTGAAAAATAATTAGTTACCCTTTTCTACCTTTCTTCTTATCTACTTTTTGCCATCCTCCTTGTTCAGGAGTGGTTATTACAATGACTAACCAATTCTCTTCTATCTTTGTCAAATTTTTCTTGTCTGAGTTTGAGCTCCCCGATGAGTAAGGGTGTTTGAATCCTCCCGTCTCCTTCTTCATCTGCATTTCTTGGATTGAATTTCTGGCTGCACTTTGATTTTGTGGGCTTGATACCATAGGCCCTTCTTGAGTAATTCCTCTGTTTGTTATAGATTCTTATGGATTATGGATTTCCTTATTTATGGAGTTTCCCAAGTCCTCTTCCTCTTCTTATTCAAGATGCAACTCTGGAAATTGCCCTCCCTTGGGCTTTTTAGCTTGTTTCTTTTTCTTCCTAGGATCTTTGTTTGCAATAGGACATGAGATTTGTAAATATCCAGTTTGTAGACATGCAACACATGAAAGTCGTATTATTGAAATATAGAAACTAGGTCAAATTTTGATTGTTATGTGTTAGAAGAATACGATCATGTCGAAAATTGCAACAAGCAATTCTCAATTTGATTTTGCCTTGATTAAATTGAGAAAATTTGAATTTCCACATCAGCAAACAACTTGGATGATGTTAACTTGTGTAATATAGCTTGTGTCACCTAGTTTGCTTAGTAAATTCAAGTTGGAGGAGTTAGCATTCAATTCTATATGTGTGATTTCTAATTTGTAGAAATCAAGGTTAGTTATCTCAGGTTGTTTTGAGTTAAACTAGTTCCAACTTCTGGAGGAACTAGTGGAAGGTCAGTTAAGCAGTGGGACTTCAGTCAGACTAATTAATCATCCAATTAACAGATTAATCAACCCAAAATAGCTAGTGTATGCAAAGAATTCGAGTTACCCAGGTTAGGTGGAGATTCCAAGGCAGTGTAACATTAGTTATAGACTAGTCTTGAGTGTACAAGTGTTGCATGCAGTCGAATGATCAACCTAAGGAATTGTGTAATTCAATTAGAGGAATTTCCTAAATAATAGGGTCTAATTCCTTAAGGAACAGTGAAAGGAAATAGGAGCTCAAGCCGAGGCAAAAATTGACTAAATCCAGGGCAGAGGCCTTCAGTGAGCAGAGAGATAGGTTATGCACTTCTAGGGTGAGATCAACTTAGCAAAGCAACTATAATACATCTTTATTCATTTGATCAATGAACACAAGCATTATGGTTTTTAGCAGATTTCTTTCCACAGATAAAAATAATTGTTGCATGTGTGTTATTTCTTCTTACATGTCTCAGGTTTTTGTTATAAATTGCAAATTAATGTCCACAGAGCAGTAGTGTAGGTTTGTGTCTTGTGATTTTGATTAAAACTTCATGAGTAGTTGCAAATCTACAACCTAATTTCTAGATGGTTTAAGAGTTGGATTCACATTAGAGGAGGAAATTTGAAGTTGTTTCTCAGAGGTTCAAATTCGAAGATCAGTGTAGCAGGATTTCTTCAGAGTTGAGAAGATAACCTTCAATGGACTAAGGCTAGAGTTTTCCTTGGAAGGCACCTCTAATTTTGTTGCATGGAAGGATCACATGGAGGTAGTATTGGATGACAATGGGTTTTTAGAATACACCAAGTCAGATGTTGCAAAACCACAAGCATCTGATGCCCTGTTGTCACTCATTGCTTTTTCAATCACCAGTTCCTTCAAAATCCAAGAATCAGTGATGTTTGGAGGCCAAATTCTGAGCCACGAAAGCTACCAAAGCCAAATCAGACCCTCTCAATTGCCTAGTGCTCAAAAGGATCCTTCTAGTGGTATATGGAAGTCTAAAAGCAGAATTCCAGAGCTAAAGTTAGAGCTAATGGAAGGACTCGTATGAAGGACCCAGTAAATGAAAAATTGGCTAAGTGTTGGGAAATAATCGCAATCGGGACATAAGTAGCTCATATCGGCCATCGGCAAAGGCAAAGGAAAAGGGGCAAAGGTTTAAGACTTATTGGCGGTTCAGGGAGGCCGATTGCAATTTGCGATATCGCATCTCGCACAACAACGAATTATAAAGGACAAGCACTGTGGCAAGGGGACAACGATATATACCAAATCGCCGAGAGGGCTGATAAAGGCCTAACACAGGAAATGTTTACAAAATGGGACCGGGCAGGCCCTTCTCTCTCTCCTCCGTGGGGTACACGTGTCAAGCCACAAGCACTTTCGCACATCGGCCATCAGCGAAGGCAAAGGGCTCCCACTTAAGAGATATTGACGGTTCCATCAACTGATTGCGATATGCGAGATTTTCCTCCAGACACGATAAAATATTAAATCCAGGTTTATAAAGACCCCGCGCCCGAACTCAAGGCCCGCTCCACTGCCTAAGAGGGAAAGGCCTGCAGTTGTGCAATTGCACTAATGAATACAAAAGGTTTCTCAACCACCGCACCGAGGCATTGAAAACATGGTACAAAGTTTTAAAGGCGAAGTTGGTCAACAACCAATGGATCACTATGAGCAGGTGAACCTTCAAGACGAAGAATGGGCCGATTCAGAGGAAGGATGCTGACACACAGATCCAGGAGTATGCGATGAAGAAAGTAGTTGCAGAAAAGACAGAGGGATGTAAGACAGTGCAGGGGAGCTATACTCTATGCCATGACAACATCAACATACTAATATGATCATGGGATGGGCTAGAAAATCCCTGGTTTTTTTTCCCTCATGTCCATTTATTTTGTTGTACTAAAACATGCCACCCATCCTAAAGCATTCAACTTTGTAATATTTTTGGGCCATAGAGCCATTTAAGGCTAATACAACTATTCTATCAGACCGAGGAATAGGGACATTAGATATTTCATGTAATTAATGCTCTTTCCCCTCTTCCTAGATAAATAGAGAAATGCAAGACTTAGAAGAGGTTCAGAAATTCTAGGAAAATCACTACATGTATAATTTCATATTGTATTTCCTTTGTAATATAGGTCTTTCAGAATATCAATGAAACTGTGGTGATTCCATCATCAAAGGATTACAATATGTGTTCCCCTTTGTTTTACTCATTAAATGTTCATTCTTCCTTAGTTGATTTATCTGGTTATTGTTGCTAGATATGTTCCAATCTCTCTTATAGATTCATGGGTAAGTTGTATGTTAGTGCAAATGCATGTTACTGTCTCACAAATTCATTTGTCTTGAAATTTGTTATGTATACACCTATGAGGATCATCACGATTATATCTTGATATGTGCAACACATGAATCTTAGCCTTCAATCCTTCCTTTAGACCTCTGCTTGTAAGTCAAATAACATAGAAATCCTTACGACCTCGAGCTCTTTGTGTTCAACATTGAATTCTTGAGGTCTTAGGCTCTATGTGATGAGTTGCTCTCCTCTAGTATCCTCTTTTGCCCATTCTGTAAAAGATTATTAAGTTGTAAGACATTGAAGCTATTGGCCTCCACTCTTTTGACGATTATTTCCGAGATCTAAATTTGTGAAGAAGTATTTGAAATCCATGTTTCATTCCTTTGGATTAATGAACCAACCCATTTTCTATATACATATAAACCTATAGAACCATAGGTGATGTCTCCAACATATCCAAGTCTTTTGAGACACACCATTTTAGATGTGCCTGGACACTGGTCTTGAAGCAATCCAAGGTTGTCTCTCGGAGACACAACATCTTTTGGCGCCATTACTGGGGACTTATTGAAGGATTTTTCCCCTGGGATACGACAAAATGAAGCACTCTTTGTAGGTGATCAAAGTCTATATCGATTGCACTTGAATCAACTTGGCGACTCCACATACTCTCCTCATTATCATTCATCATCGTGGCTTTTAAAAGGCCTCATACTCACTCAAATACATCTCAGCAGAAGGCCCCATTTGTATCTGACCCTGAAAGATTTATTTTTAAGAAAGTCTAGAAAGAGAAAACTCCCCCAGATTGTGCTACCATCTCATTAGCCTTCGAAGTTCCCTCTTCCAGTTCTCAGTCTGATGCTGCTCAGTATTTAGGACTTACTCCTAAGGTCCTAATATACACTCTTTCCCCTACAATCCCTGTGGTTCTAACTCCAATCCCTCAAGCAAATTTGAATCTCCCTCCACTAGTCTGGATGGCTCTCCCAGGTTTTTTGGTTAATAAATATGCACCTCTTGATCTACCCCAACCTTTGAGTGCAATTCCCTAAGACTACCTAAAGCATCTACCTAAGTTCAATGGGGAGGATGATAATATAGCATAAAACCACATTGAAACCTTCAGTGCTTTTGCCGAGAACATAAATGTGGAACAGTTGAATGTGGTTATGAGATTGTTTTTACAATCCATTGATGGAGAGGTTAGAAAATGGTTCAAATCCCTGCCTAATGCCTCCATCACTACATGGGAGGAGCTTGAAATCTCTTTCACCTAGAAATGGGGAGAAAAGAGAAACCATGAGTACCTCCTTACTGAGTTCAATGCAATAAGAAAAGAGCCAAAGGAAGATACTACAGAATTTATCAAAATATTCAATAAGCAGTTCAATAACCTACCAGCTGACATAAAACCTCCCCCGGCTACATCTCGAGTGGTTTTCTTGTGAGCCTTCGAAAATGATGTTGGTTTTACCCTCAGAGAAAGGAAATCTACCACTTTGGACCAACTCCAGATCGATGCTCTCGAAGTAGAAGCAAACCTGGCTTCGACAAGAAAGATGACGATAAAGCAAGAACCCATGGAACCCCAGTGAGGGAGAGAGGAGACATCCTCCTCTGATCTGAATAGAGAATCATCAGACTTGAAGATAGACGATTTGGATAAACTCATCAAAATTCTATCACAGAAGGTTGGGAAGCTCGAAATCGAAAACAAGAACATCTCCAGGAAAAATTCTCAAATCAATAATCGAGGCTATAACCAACAATATAGAAGGCCTCCACTGCAAGTACTTCCAAGGGAAAGAAAGGAGCAGCTTGATAAAATTTTGCATCCCTTATACTTGGAAGATAGTCTTAATGAACAATCATTGGATACTCAAGATATGCAAGGCAATATATATGTCAGCTTTGCTAAAGAGGAACATGAGAGTATAGCTGACTAGCAGGCCACTCCTCGCAGAGAAGAAAGTGCAGAAGATGAAGATCTAGATTATTATTGCAAACAGTTTGTAGAGTTCATGCAGACTCAGCCAAAACACAAGTATAATCTGAGATCTTACAAGAAGAGAACGAGGGAGTCAAAACAACAAGGGGAAGTCGCTCCCCAAGTGCTTCCTCCAGCACCGAACAAAGGGAAGGGTAAGTTGCATCCTGACCCACCCAAGGCAGGAGTCTCTGCAAACAAAGAGAGAGATGACCCTAAGGGATATGCAAGAAAAGAAGCATCCATGCAGCTGATGGATGGCAATGGGAAGGGAGAAAAAATAGAACCGGGCGATGCAGAAAAGACTCAACATTTGTTCAATCTTCAAAAGGAGATGGAAAAGGTAAAAATTCTTGTTCCCCTTACTGAGCTCCTAAAGCAACCTCATTAACAAGCTTAAGTCTCCCACTTTATGCATCCATCCGACTCTCCACCACCCCATGACAATTTGAACCTACAAGAGGAGAGGCCCATGGTTGTTTTCGGGCCACATGTGGAAGAGTCGGATCCCTCTACTGCACCTTTTTATGTGACATTGTTGGTCCATGACCTTTTTCTTCATAACTGCATGCTGGATTCGGGGGCATCACACAACCTCATGCCACTATCTGTAATGGAACAGTTGGGCTTAGAGATCACTAGGCCATACAAAGACTTGTACTCCTTTGACTCAAAGAGAGTCAAGTTCGTGGGCATGATAAAGGATCTAGTGGTAACTTGGCACAGATCCCAATCAAAAGTGTAGTTATGGATATAGTGGTGGCCGACATACCTCCTCGGTTTGGAATTCTCCTATCCAGATCTTGGGGGTCAAAGGTGGGTGGTTCCTTCAAGTTGGATTTGATGTATGCTACCATCCCCACTTTCAGAGGTGAGCAAATGAGGCTATACAGAGAATCACGGTTTGTGAAAACTGTGACCCCAGCTAAAGGCTCAAAAAACTCTCCTGTGTATGGGAGAGACAATGACATTTCCTGCCTATTCTTGGAGGAAGATGAGAACCTCTTAGAAGAAGCATCAGTACACTTGACAAGGTAGTTGAAATACCAACATTCATATGTAAACGAGGTATGGAAGTTATACTTCGATGGAGCAAACTCAAAAGAGGGAAATGGAGCTGGAACATTGTTGGTATCTCCGGAAGGTAGCATGATACCCCTCTCATTCAAACTTCAATTTGAGGCGACCAACAATGTAGCAAAATATGAGGCATTGCTTCTGGGACTACAAATAACAAAAAAGATAAACATCGAATGCCTGGCAGTCTATGGAGATTCTGGATTGGTCGTGAGGCAGGTCAGAAATCAATGTCGAGCCAAACATCCCAGGCTGAGGACATACTAAAATGAAGTGTGGGACTTAATCGACAATTTCTTCCTGGCCTTTAACATCCAGTTTCTGCCCAGAGAAGAGAACAAAATGACTAACTCTCTGGCGGTAGTTGCAAGTACCTTCAGGCCCCCACAAAATCCACTCCTCACGTATGAGATAGAAGTTAGGCATAGGCCTTCAATACCTGACAATGTTAAGCACTGGCAAGTGTTCAAAGATGATGAGCAGGTAAAAAGGTTCATAGAAGTCGTTGGGGAGTTTGCCCTCTCTACCATCGACTACGAAGAAGAAGAAGTTGAACAAGGAGCCACCTCGTGGAAAGACATGATGGCTGGGCAAAAAGATTTGCAACTTAAAGGGAACACCATCCCTCATGGACTTGTTCCACTAGAAAGGATTTTCAATAAATATGACATAACATCAAAACCAGTGGCCCCTGAGAAAGATGAGCAGGTCGAAGATTGCAACGTCGGGTCCAAGGAGGAGCCTCAGATGATCAGGTTGTCCAGACTGATCCCCTTGCAATACAAACAGAGGTATTTAAATTTATTCAGAACTTACAAATATTTATTTGCTTGGTCATTTGACGATTTGAAATCATTTTATACCAATGTTATTCAGCATAATATCTCTCTGAAGAATGGGATAAAACCCTGCAAACAAAAACTCAGACAACCCATTCTTACTCCCCTCCATTGAAAGGGAGGTAAGAAAGTTGTTGCAGGCTAAGATCATAGTCCCTCTAAGGTATTCTGAGTGGCTGGCTAATTTGGTCCCTGTCCGGAAGAAGAAAGCGAAAATTAGGTTATGTGTGGCTTTCCGAAACCTCAACCAGGCATCTCTAAAAGACAACTACCTTCTGCCTAAGATGGATTGTATACTGCAGAAGGTAGTGGGTGTAGCCAAGATGTCAATGATGGACGATTCTCAAGATATAACCGAGTGGTGGTTCACCCTGAAGATCAAAGAAAGACCGCTTTCACCACCCCGTGGGTCCCCTTCATGTACGCCCATATGCCCTTTGGGTTCATGAATGTAGGAGCCACATTCCAGAGAGCAATGGACATAGCCTTCGTGGGCGAGCAATATCAGTTTGTGATAGTCTACTTGGATGATATCACAATATTTTCCAAGACAGACAAAGAACATATCCTCCACCTAAAACTCACCTTCGAGAAGTGCAGGAGGTATGGCCTTTCTCTCAATCCAAAGAAATCTCAGTTCACCATGAGCGAAGGAAAGTTGCTTGGACATATAGTAGCACAGGAAGGGGTGAAGATTGATCCTGAACAGGTCAAAGCCATTGGCTTTATTCCCCTGCCAAGAAATAAGAAGGAGGTCCAAGCCTTTCTGGGGAGGATAGATTTCTTAAGGAAATTCATACCTAATTATGCTGAGATAGTTAAAATTATCATTGATATGCTCAGAAAGGATAACGAAGTTAAGTGCCACATCGCCTCTCGTGATTCTTTCAATAGGATCAAAGAAGCTCTGGATGAGGCCCCAGTGTTAGTCAGCCCTGATTATTCAATGCCCTTCTATATATTTTCTTTCGCCTCTCCGCATACCATTGCTGTAATTCTATTACAAAAAAACAAGGAAGGTCACAAGTAGCCTATCGCCTTTTTCAGCCAAGTCCTAAGGGACGCAGAGCTGAAGTATTACATATTGGAAAAATAGGAATATGCACTGGTTAAGGAGCTCAAATTGTTTCGTATGTATGTACTGCAATCCAAGGTCACGACAATTGTCCCCACGACTATAGTCAGAGACATTCTCGTGGAGGGAGACAGTGAAGGGAAGAGGGGCAGATGGATAGCTAAAATACAGGAATATGAGCTATAAATGAAGCCTACCAAGCTCATCAAAGGTCAGGGGTTAGTTAAGATATTGTATGAACCTAACTGCCAAGCTCTTGGGATAAATTTAGTTATGGAAAATAGCAGGGCTGAAGAGCACCAGAGCAGCATCAGAACATCTAAACATAAAATTTATGCCAAGTGTGAGAGGTCTCAGTGGTATAAAAATGTTGTCCATTATCTCTTGTTTTTTAGATGCCTGTTGAGACTAGGTTCCTCTGAATATCGAAACTTGAGGCTACATGCCCAGAAGTATGTTATATCAAATGGCTTACTATATTGGAAGGACCTGGTGGGTGTATTGTTGTTGTGTTTAGTAGAACTAAATAACAATAAGGTGATGGAAGAATTTCATGAAGGAGCCTGTGGGGGGGCATTATAGTTGGAAGCCACAACACACAAAATCCTCAACGCTGGATTTTACTGGTCTATGTTGTTCAAAGATGTTTATAACAGAGTCAAGAGCTGCGAGAAGTGCCATATGTTTATCGAAAGATAGAAACTTGCTCCTCTTCCTTTGATTCTTGTACAAGTGGAAGAACCCTTCAGACAGTGGGTCTGATCATCAGCAAAAGATGAAGCTGTTGTTCGACAAAAAAGCTAAGGACAAACCTTTTCAGAAGGGAGATTTAGTTCTCAGGTGGGATGTGAGATGAGAAGACAAAGGAAAACATGGGAAATTTGATTCACTTTGGTTAGGCCCCTTCAAGACCGCGTAAGAAAAGGGAAACACCGCCTACATGCTTGAAAACCTGGATGGCAAACTACTAGAACTACCAGTAAATGGTCAGTTCCGAAAATTTTATTTTCAAAATTAGAGATAACTTTCTCTGGCTCATTATAAATATCCGATTTGTGTTGTGAAAATTATTGCTTGAATTTCTAGTTTATTGCCAAATAAGTCCCTTTCACTAAATGATATGTCGTTTAAGAACAACCCCATTCCCAATGGAAGGAAAGGCTACTGGTCTGCAAGTTCTCAGCACCTTGCTTACAAGGCACTGTCCCCAGTTGGAGCCAATGTTGTCACTCATTTCTTATTTAGTCACCAGTTGCTTCAGAAGCCAAGTAGCAGTGATGTTTGGGGGCCAAATTATGATCCATAGAAGCTACCAGAGCCAGATCAGACCCTCTCCAATGCCTAGTTCTCAGAAGGAGCCGTCCAGTGGTATATAGAAGTCTAAAAGAAGAACTCTAAAGCTAAAGTTAGAGGCAATGGAAGGACCCCTATGAAGGGCCCAACGAATGAAAAATTGGCTAAGTGTTGGGAAATAATCGCAATCGGGACATAAGGAGCTCATCGCATATCGGCCATCGACAAAGGCAAAGGAAAAGGAGCAAAGGTTTAAGACTTGTCGATGGTTAAAGGAGGCCGATTGCGATTTGTGATATTGCATCTCGCACATCGACGACTTACAAAGGACTGTGGCGAGGGGCTAATTTGTGATATACACCAAAATCATCGAGAGGGAAAATAAAGGCCTAACACAGGAAATGTTTGCAAAACAGGACCAGGTGAGCCCCTCTCTCCCCTCTGCGGGGTACACGTGTCGAGCCACAAGCACTTTTGCACATCGACCATCAGCGAAGGCAAAGGGCTCCCACTTAAGAGATATTGGTAGTTCCATCAACCGATTGGGATATGCGAGATTTTCCTCTAGACGCGATAAAATATTAAAGCTAGGTTTATAAAGACCTCGCGCCTGGACTCGAGGTCCGCTCCACTGGTTAAGAGGGAAAGGCCAGTAGCTGTGCAAGTGCATTGATGAATACAAAAGGTTGCTCAACCATCGCACCAAGGCATTGAAGACACAATACAAAGTTTTAAAGGCGAGGTCGGCCAACAACCAGTGGAACACTATGAGCAAGTGGACCTTCAAGACGAAGAATGGGCCGATTCAGAGGAAGGATGCTAACACACAGATCCAAGAGTCGACAACGAAGAAAGTACTAGCAGAAAAGATAGAGGGATGTAAGACAGTGTAGGGGGGCCATACTCTACGCCACGACAACACCAACATACTGATATGATCATAGGAGGGGCTAGAAAATCCATGGTTCTTTTTCCCTTAGTGAAACATGTCACCCATCCTAAAGCATTCAACTATGTAATATTTTTGGGTCATAGACCCATTTAAGGCTGATACAACTATTCTATCAGACTAAGAAATAGGGACATTAGATATTTCATGTAATTAATGCTCTTGCCCCTCTTCTTCCCAGATAAATAAAGGAATGCAAGACTTAGAAGAGGTTCAGAAATTCTAGGAAAATCACTACATGTATAATTTCAGACTGTATTTCCTTTATAATACAAGTCTTTCGGAATATCAATGAAATTGTGGTGATTCCATCTTCAAAGGCTTATAGTATGTGTTCCCCTCTGTTTTACTCATTAAATGTTCATACTTCTTCAATTGATTTATGTGGTTATTGTTGCTAGATATGTTCCAAGCTCTCTTATAGATTCGTTGGTAAGTTGTATGTTAGTGCAAATGCCTGTTACCGTCTCACAGAGTCATTTGTCTTGACATTGTTTATTTATACGCCTATGAGGATCATTGCGATTATATCTTGATATGTCCAACACATGAATCATAGCCTTCAGTCCTTCCTTTAGACCTCATTTATGCTTGTAACCCAAATAACATAGAAATGCTTACGATCTCGAGCTCTTTGTGTTCAATATTGAATTCTTGAGGTCTTAGGCTCTATGTGATGAGTTGGTCTCCTCTAGTATCCTCTTTCACCCACTCTGTAAAATATTATTAAGCTGTAAGACATTGAAGCTACTGGCCTCCACTCTTTTGACAATTATTTCTGAGATCTGAATTTGTGAAGAAGTATTTGAAATCCATGTTTCATTCATTTGGATTAATGAACCAACCCATTTTCTATATACATATAAACCTATAGAACCATAGGTGTTGTCTCTAGCATATCCAAATCTTTTGAGACACACCATTTTAGATGTGCCCAGGCATTGGGCTTGAAGCAATCCAAGGTTGTCTCTAGGAGACACAACATGCCCAAAACCTTGCTCAGTGGAAGAAATATGTAGCAAAGGTGAGCATAATAATATTGGAGGGATTATGGGGTCATATTGTCTCGAATCCCCATGGAAAATAAATTGCGTTTGCGATGTGGAAAGCACTGACTGAATTGTTCCAGAATAGTAGTGACTACAGGAAGTTGCGGCTCAAGGATAAACTTCGAAGTATCAAGATGCAGAAGAATGACACAACTCCACAATATCTAAGAAAGTTTACACAATGTCGTGATGAACTTGGTGGGGTCGGCGTTAATGTCTTTGAAGAATATTTGGTAACCCTAGCCCTTCTGGGCCTTCCCAAGAGATGGCATAGCTATCAAGATTTAGTGATTGGGAAGGAGAAACTACCAAGTTGGGAGCACTTATGGTTTGATTTGGTACATGAGGAAATAAGGTGGAATACCAAAGGGGACTTCATCCAAGGGTGAAGATGAAGAAAAAATTGCACTGGTTGGAAAGGCAAAGAAGGGAAAAGGGAAGAAATCCTAATCTAAACCATAATCTAGTATAGTGGGCAAGAAGAAAGATTTGTCAAAAATTAAATGCTTCCATTGTCATGAATTCAGGCATTATGCGATGAAGTGTCCACACAAGAAGACAAGCAAGAAGACCTCGGGAGGAGCAGCAGGTGAAGCCTTAGCTTCACAATTTGAGCTTAACTTTATGCTCATTGCATGCATGTCCAACATATTGATGGGGAGTGTGTGGTACTTGGACTCAGGTGCATTGTTCCACATGACGAGGAATAAAGACTTTTTGAGTGACCTGGAAGAAAAAGATTTGTAGATGCACATCGAAGTGGGGGATGAAGGAAGGTATAACGCGACCAAGATTGGTACAATCACCTTTAAGAGGGAGTCAGGCTCCCCCATCGGGCTCAAGGATGTCATGTTCATTCCAAGCCTAAAGAAAAATCTCGTCTTTGTTGCAGTTTTGGAAGACCGCTGTTATTATGTGATCTTCAGCAAAGGAAAGGCATTCCTACGACACAACCACGGAACAGGTGAAGCAGATCGAGTTTCGTGTGAAGAACCTATACAAGCTAGATGTGGAGGATTGTGTTGCATTGAGCACAAAGGCGGAGAAGGTTCAAAGCCGCTATGTCGATGAACTTTGGCATAGAAGACTTGGCCATTTACATCATGGTGCCTTGAATATCATGCAACAAATAACTATAAGAATCCCTAAATGAGCACTTAAGCAATAATATGTGTGCAAAGGATGTACTTTGGGGAAGTACACAAAATCCACATTCCATGATTGGGACAACAAAGCACATTAAGTCTTGGAAATGATCCACTCTGACGTCCACTGGCAGGCACAAATATTTTGTCATTTTTATTAATGACTTCTCATGGAAGTGCTAGATCTTGTTTACATGGAAGAAGGATGAGACATTCTCCAAGTTTGTAGAATTCAAGGCACTAGTTGAGAAAGAAACGAGCAAGAAGGTGAAGGCTCTCAGGAGCGATATTGGAGGTGAGTATGTGTCAAATGAATTTAAAAATTTCTGTGCAAAATAAGGCATTCGACGAGAGTTTACAACACCCCACAACCCACAACAGAATGGGGTGGCTGAGAGGAAGAATTGTAGCATTGTGGGAGAAACAAGGGCAATGTTGCATGATCAAGGCCTACCTCTGCATTTGTGGGTTGAGGCATGCAACACAATAATCTATTTGCAGAACCAGAGTCCTCATTGGATTCTTGGCATGATTACACTGTAGGAGGATTTCTCGGGGAGAAAGCCAGATGTGTCACACTTCAGGATTTTTGGAGCCTCTAATTACTGCCATGTCTCCAAAGAATCAAGAAATAAGCTAGAGTCGACAACATAATTGGGGGTATTTGTGGGTTACACGAGAACTCCCCACAACTTCCATGTGTACTTACCATCCCTCAGAATGACAGTTGTGCGAAGGGATGTAAAATTTGACGAAGATAAAGCCATGAGATGCTCCCTTGAGAGGGAGATTCAGATCCCACTAGAAGAGGAGCTTTTAGCTCCAAAGGAGGAACCTCAAGAAGTTGTGGAGCAACCCAATGTTGAGGAGCAGAGAGTGGAGACAACCACTCAAGCAAAACCATCTAGAGAAGACTGGAAAAGAACTAGGGAAGTTGAGAGACTTGTGCAAGATGCGAGGGAGAATGTGGGTGCTCCTTCAAATCAACGCAGGTAGAGAAGGTCACTAGATTGGTACATTGGCTACATGGCTCTAATGACTGAGCTTGTAGAGACTGATCGATCCTATTTCGTGGAGGCAACAGAGAAACCCGTGTGGGTTGATGCAATGGTGGAGGAATATGAATCCATTGTAAAGAACATTGTTTGGGAAGTGGTCCCAAGACCAACAGATAAATCAATTGTGGGATCAAGATGGATCTTCAAGGCAAAGCATGCAGTAGATGGAAGCATAGAAAAGTACAAGGCCATATTCGTGGCCAAGGGGTACTCTCAAATTGAGGGGATTGACTATGAGGAGACCTTTGCTCTTGTAGCAAGGTACTCATCCATTAGATCAATTCTTGCTCTGGCTGTAAAGATCGGGTGGAAGATCCACCAGATGGATGTGAAAATAACATTCCTCAATGGAGTTATTGAGGAGAAGGTGTATATCGAGCAACCAGAAGGCTCCAAGACTTTTGATTGGGAGTCTCATGTGTGCAATCTCAAGCGAGCATTGTATGGTCTCAAGCAATCACCTCATGCTTAGTACACCAGGATCGATAACTATCTCACCATTCTGGGCTTCACAAAAAATAAAGCGGATGCAAACCTCTATCACATCTTGGTAGAAGGTAAATTGTTAATTATTGTCTTATATGTTGATGATTTGATTTTAAATTGTGATGAGAAACTGATCAAATCTTGCAAGGACGACCTTACAAGAGAGTTTGAAATGAAGGACCTGGGTCTCATGCACTACTTCGTCGGATTGGAAGTATGGCAAGGTGATGGGGAACTGTTTATCTCTCAGGGCAAGTATGCCAACGAGATACTTCAGAGGTTCCTTATGGACAATTTCAAACCCATGGAGACACCTCTAGCGACCAACTGGAGGAAAGAGGATGCCACTTTAGGTGAGGAAGTGGATGCTGCTATTTACCGATAGTTGGTGGTTTCACTAACGTATTTTGTGAACACATGAATAGATATGTGCTGTGTAGTCAACCAACTGATTCAAGCTATGGTTAAGCCAACCAAATATTTTTGGAGGGTAGCTAAGCATGTTCTATGGTACCTCAAAGGCACTATCCAGTTTGGACTATGGTACAAATGGACAAAGGAAGTGAATTATGTGGCTTCACAGATGCAGATTGGGTGGGGAGTCCATTAGACCGAAAGAGTACATCAGGTTGAATTTTTAGTGTTGGGTCCACAGTTGTTTCCTGATACAACATGAAGCAAATATTTGTGGAACTTAGCTTGACAAAAGCATAATACATGGTTGCCAGCCAAGCAGCATGTGAGACGATCTGGATGAGAAAGATACTTGTTAGATTGTTTGGTTAGATGATGGATCCAACTATGATCTACTATGATAATTAGAGTTGCATCAAGCTATCTGAAAATTCTGTTTTTCATGATTGATCCAAGCATATAGATATTTGGTATCACCATTTACACGGTTGTGTGTAGAGGCAGATAATGTTGCTGCAGTACATTCCGACAAAAGAACAAGATGCTAACATTTTGACAAAGGCATTGCCAAGAGGGAAGTGCAAGTTTCACAAGTGCAGGATAGGGGTGGTTGATAATCCCTTTCCTGCTGAGAGGGAGTGTTGAAAATTGCAACAAGAAATTCTCAATTTGATTTTACCTTGATTAAATTGAGAAAATTTGAATTTCCACTTCAGTAAACAACTCAGATGATGTTAACTCGTGTGACATGTCTTATGTCACCCAGTTTACCCAGTAAATTCGAGTTGGAGGAGTTATATTTCAGTTATGCATTTGTGATTGCTAATTTGTAGTAGTCAAGATCAGTTATCTCAGGTTATTTTCAATTAAACTAGTTCCAAGTTTTGGAGGAATTGGTGGAAGGTCAGTTAAGAAGTAAGACTTTAGTCAACTCAGTGATCATCTAGTTAACTAATCAATCAACCCAAAATATCTATTGCATGCAAAGAATTCGAGTTACCCAATTGAGGTGAAGATTCCAAGCCAGTGTAACATCAGTTACAGACTAGTCTTGGGTGTACAAGTGTTGCATGCAACCCAATGATCAACCTAAGGAATTGCACAATTCAATTAGAGGAGTTTCCTAAATAATAGGGGCTAATTCCTCAAGGAACAACTCAAAGAAATAGGAGCTCAAGCCAAGTAAAAATTTGACTAAGTCTGGGTTAGAGGCCTTCAGTGAGTAGAGAGATAGGTTTTGCACTTGCACACTTGTAGGGTGAGCTTAGTTGAGCAAAGCAATTGTAATACATATCTATTCATTTGCTTAATGCAAGTAGGCATTGAGGGTTTTGACATATTGTTTTGCCAAGATAAAAATACTTGTTGCATGTGAGTTATTTCTTCTTGCATGTCTGAGATTTTTGTTCTAAATTGTGAATTAATCTCTGCAAAGCAGTAGTGTAGGTTTCTGTCTTGTGTTTTTGATTAAAAAATCATGAGCAATTACAAATCTACAACCTAATTTCTACAAAGTGGGTAGTCCTTTGCTGAGATCTACCTCTACATAAATTATGGCAAAAGTGTAGATTGCTTCTTCAGTTCTTTGTGTATCCATCTTGATGTATCTCCCTAGCTTGTTACCAATTCCTTCTAGTACTTTTTGATGCCATAAATGAAGGGGTGGATTATGAAATCTTACCCATACCAACATTTTGGAGCCCACCATTTAGTTGGCATCAAATTCTGGGAACCATGGGGTGATAAAAAATCCCGCATTACCCCAGAACCATGGACCCTCTTTTAAAACATACTCTCTGATCTCTGATGATTCAAATTTTACGATGAAGAAGCCTCTTGAGCATAGGTGAACCTCATAATTATTAGTCCATGTTGTGAAGATCCACTGGTTTTGGCCAAACCGTTAAATCTATAGATGACTGCCTGGGCTTGTTAGAATGTTCGGAGATCATTTATCTCTGATAAATCTACTATCATTTCTGGGACTTGATTCATCTATTCCATAATGTAGGGTCCAAGGATGTTGAGAGTCTGTGCAAGTTTGACAACAACTTCAGGCTTCCTTTTGAGGGATTCTTTGAATGAAGTAGATCCATGGGATTGTCCCTTGACTGAATCAGATACCTTGGAGTTACTAGATCCATGCACACCCCCTTGCAATCTCAGGTTGATGATGATAGAGGAGATTCGACCAACTCCATAGCCTTTTAACATAAATTCGTCCAGATCCCTTGGAGTTACTAGATCCATGCGCACCCCCTTGCAATCTTAGGGTGATGATGATAGAGGAGTTTCGATCAACTCCATAGCCTTGTAACATAAATTCGTCTTACAAAGATTTACTAGCAAAGATCAAATTTTGAAGCTCCATTGGGATACCTATTTATTTTATTTATTTATTTATTATGGATCTCCCTTTTCAGATCCCGCACCAAAAAATTCTTCCAAACCCTAATAAGGATTGATCTTCCATTTGGGGTTTTTGCAAAAATTTGGAAGAAAGCTCCCTTGCCCAAAACTAGTGCATGATTGTTGTTTTTGCGACTAATTGTTGATTGTTCTCTGGAGAAAACATACGCCACCTTCCATAATTTTATAGATCTTGGGGGCCTTCCTCATTGTCTTCATCGGTTTCTGCGATTGAGGATACCCAGATCTGGACTTGCACTAATGATTTCTTTCAGATCCGTCGAAAGGCTTAGTGGATCTACCACATAAACTACTTCTAATTGCTTATATGTGGATAAAGGGCTAGATATGCCTCTTGGAAATGTCGTGCAACAGAGCAAATTTGCGTCGTTTGTCCTCACCACGGATTTTCCAGAAGGAAACTCCATTTGCTTCATGAGCGATGCATACGAACCACCGCTGGTCCATCCTGCAAACCTCTTTTGCATGAGAATGCCCCCGCCTCTAAGAGCTCGTGCAACAAAGAGCGAACCTTGCAAATCTTTGCACACCTGTGCTACAATCTCCCTTTGTATGCAAAATCCCTTGCTGCTGGAATCTCGAGTATCATATATCCTTTGATCAACATTGAGAGATTCATCAACCTCCAGATCCTTTCGACCTCTCTCGTCTGTGCATTACTTGGCGACGCCACTAACTTAAGAACCAAAATCCCTATTGCACAAACCAACCATTCCCTCTCCTGGTTATGATTATGATTATTGTAATTACCAATTTAGATTTATTTTAATTTCGGATTTACTAAACACGGAGAGGGATCAAATCTATTTTTAGTTTAACAAAAGTTTATATCTCAAGAAATTTGATCACTTTCATTCCTTTGTAGATCCAAAGTTAAGATAGATCTAGGCTAGTTTAATTATTAATTATTAAATTATAATTATAAATATAATGATTAGTTTTATGTCTTTCATTTTTATTTTATTTTTACCTGGTTAACATGTTAAACATTACAACATCTCTATCATACTAGGATCAAATGTTTACATAGGTTTTATAGTTGAGTTTGTTTGCTTTTAAACTTCAAATATAAAGAAAAATCAAGATAAAAAGTGGACCAATTGAGGGGAAACATTTAATAAAATATAATATTATAGTATTATATTTTACCCAATATTTCTTGCAAGTTAGTAAAAAGTCAATGAACGTAGGCATAAATATGAGCTAAAATGTAATAATCACATTTTATCTAATATTTCTCTCATCTCCTCCCCTCATCCCATCACAATTGCATAATTAAGCTTATTCATTTATAAACTTACCATCCTAGATCTATCATAGCATTATTTCTAAAACACATTATTCCACATAAATCAAGAGAATATATTACATATATTATATTAAAGTGATTATCAAAGAAGCCATTAGATTTGTGCAATCCTCTTTAACCTTACCCTTCTTAAAAACACATTTCCGAATCACCCAATAGCCTCAAGGAAGCTCCAAAGCTTTTTCCCATATATCACATTATGTATTCATCCATTCAACAGTAGAAACAAAACATACAAAAAGACATAGGGCCACCGAACAATCATACAAATACCAATGTAATAATCACATTTTACCTAATATTTCTCTCACCTCCTCCCCTCACCCCATCACAATTGCATAATTAAGCTTATTCATTTATAAACTTACCATCCTAGATCTATCAGAGCATTATTTCTAAAACACATTACTCCACATAAATTAAGAGAATATATTACATATATTATATTAAAGTGATTATCAAAGAAGCCATTAGATTTGTGTAATCCTCTTTAACCTTACACTTCTTAAAAACACATTTCCGAATCACCCAATAGCCTCAAGGAAGCTCCAAAGCTTCTACCCATATATCACATTATGTATTCATCCATTCAACAATAGAAACAAAACATACAAAAGACATAAGGCCGCCGAACAAATCATACAAATACCAAGCACGAACATACCCATAAAAACATTTTCCTTTACAAGCCACATGGATTCAACATCATCACTTTCTACAACTAATTATGTATCTAAATATAACATCAAACTAAGATGGGTCTAGGCTAGTTTAATCTCCCCCAAATAAGTTATATTCCACATGAATACCATGGATTCTTAATACCATAGGTCTTTTTATTATTAATCATTTTTATAGGGATATTTTATTTTATTTACACATAATCAAAATGTTTACATTATATTATGTTAAGTTACACATCTCTACCATATTTTATTTTTATTTTTGCCTAGTCAATTTTTTTAGATTAACGTGACACATCTCTAGCATCCTTATATTTTAAAATAAAAATATTATATTTAAAATCTAGAGTACAACAATTTTAAATTAAGTATTTTACTTAATTTTTTACCTCTTTCTCATAAACCAAATTTCACTTCTCAATGTTTGATGAAACCAATTCCACTTCACTTTCCGTAATTAAGCTAATATTAACATTAAATTAAATTTGTTAAATGTTACACATTTGACATCTCTCACAATAATTTTAATTATTGTAAAACCCCTCGCAACAATAATTAATCTATTGTAAAACACCTCCCCAAACAATAATTAAATAAAATTAACTAATAATTTTTAATATTATTTTACCTATTTGAATACAAATTTAAGTAATTCCAAGTCAAATTCATACTCATGATTCCAAACAAATCGCAACCAGATTTTAGACCATATAAATGGGAAAAAAGCTCTAAAGACAAGTCAAAAACGTCTTTGCTTCACGGTCCACGGACAGGGAAACGTCATACTATTGCAGTACAGCGGGGTTGTTCTTTCCCTTCTTCTAGGAAGAACGTCGCAAAAGTCGGGTCCAATTGATGGCCCTGCGTATGTCCAAAGCAGGGATTCGACTTCGAATCCTCGGAAGTCGAACTTGCGATCTGTGATCTAAACACAAGGCGGGGCGATCCGATCACAGGGGACATGGCCACCAAGATAGCTTCACGCCTACTGAGATCGAGAATGGCAGCGGAACCATTGAAGAATGAGTGTCATCGTCGAGGCGTAACGTACATGCCTCGGCCCGGGGACGGAGCCCCGAGGGCGGTGACCCTGATACCGGGAGAGGGCATCGGGCCCCTGGTGACGGGAGCCGTTGTGGATGTCATGAAGGCCATGCACGCCCCTGTTTACTTCGAAACTTACGAGATGCATTCCTCCATGGACAGAGTCCCCACAGAGGTCATTGAATCAATTAGGCGGAACAAGGTCTGTTTGAAGGGCGGCCTCCCCACCCCTGTGGGGGGAGGTGTCAGCTCCCTCAATCTCCAGATGAGGAAAGAATTGGATCTTTTCGCTTCCCTTGTTCACTGTTCGAATCTCCCCGGCCTCCCCACCAGGCACGATAATGTGAACATTGTCGTCATCAGAGAGAACACCGAGGGCGAGTACTCTGGTTTGGAACACGAGGTCGTTCCGGGCGTCGTCGAAAGTCTAAAGGTATCTTCTCCCGGCCAGTTAATATTTATTAGCCATTTTATTTAGACTTCAGTATAGACGCTAATTGGTTTTCTGTTAAACACAATTTTCTGAAAAATGGAACTGACCTTTTGCCCTCCACCGAATCTAAAAATGCTACATTTTGTAATTTCAATAACTGCCAACATCATATCAATATCAATAATTACATCTAGCAGAACCCACAAAGAGAGTGAATGAAATTTTTTATAATCTCATTAATTACCTAAAGGCTTTATTAATATCAATAGTTATATTTGGCAAACCTCACACAGCGAGGAAGCAGGCCCACCGCAGATTTGAACTTGAATCATCTCACAACAATCATTCCATGTTGGTGCTACGGACAAACTTTCTACTAGAATCATTCTTTTAAAACCGTTTAAATTGAATTTACTGAAAAATATCAGCCCCTGCAAATTGGCCCTGGGATTCTTAACATTGCCCAAGAGTACTTCAAGGACATGAATTGGTAAAATTACTTTTGGCAGAAGCTTCCAAAAAGTTGAGGGCAAAAACCGTCAAATATTTCATAGAAAACAGGAGGGCTTTAATCAAAATTTGTGCTTAACAGAATTATTAACGGACCCGGTAAAACTGGATTTAACAATGGCTTTGCTTATCCAAATTTATCTACTTATGCAAGGTGTCCTTCTATTGATCAACTTGTTTCTGGACAGACAATATTTTAGGGGCAGCAAAATTGTTCAAAAATTTCCATAATAGGTTTCCAAATTCAAAATGGATAGTTGCCCAAAATTTTAAGGCATAAAATTATTTAAAGAAAATTTCTTTGAAATATATACCCTATAAACGTTAAAATTCCCAATCTCAAAATTCTATAACATGAATTATTCGGAGGCCAATTTTCTATGAAATATATACCTTAGTTCATTCCAATTCCAATCCTTTCACCTGTTAATTTTTGGGTACATGATATGCAGATCTGAGCTCGTAGAATAAACCCTGCAACTCTACCTTCCATCTAAACTTTGAAACTGTCTATCCAAAACTGTTGATAAGATAATATAATTTTATTAATATCCAACAAATTGTTGAGAAATCTATAGGGCTGCAATTATGATGATTTTTCTTAAACTTGATAACTGCTTGTGATGTATTTTTACTTTTCCTTGATTATTAGTTTCTTCTCTTATTATTATGTTGTTCTTATCATCAAACAACTACCAAAACAAGAAGATCAACAATACACAAGAACACAGGATGTAGGCTGCAAGCAAGGGCCAAAAACTCTCCACTTGAGAGGAAAACCCACAAATCTCTTCTCTTCTTATAAATTCTTCAAATAACGAATTCCAAGACCTGTAGACCAATACCAATACCCTTCCAAGACCAAGCCAAACCTTTTTGATCATGTGCTTCCTTTATCCAAGCCAAACCTAGTCAAATCTCTTCCAGCTGCACAACTTCGACCCCCCAACTATGAAATTTCGGCCTCTACTGCAGGTTTGAAATTTTCGGCCCCTGCAACAGTTACTGTTTCCACTCGTGTGAGCAATTTCATGGCTTCCAAGGCTTCCTTTGACCTTTGCTTGGGTTCCTTCTCCTTCTAGAGCTTGTAGGTGACTTAAGGGTCCCTTCTTTGACCTTTTTTCTGCAACTTGCTCAACTTCGACCTTGCAATTATTGTTTCCACTCGTGTGAGCAATTTCAGGGCTTCCAAGGCTTCCTTTGACCTTTGCTTGGGTTCCTTCTCCTTCTAGGGCTTGCAGGTGACTTAAGGGTCCCTTCTTTGACCTTTTTTCTGCAACTTGCTCAAATTCGACCTTGCAATTGTAAAACCCTAGCCTTTCTTTTGCATGTGAGAGAGAGAGAAATAACCCAAACACTTTGTCCTTTGTCCTTCTATTCTTCTTCGCTTGCATTTCTTCTACTTCTCCTTCGCTTGGATGATGAGAAGTGAGTGAGTGTCCATAGGAGGTCGAGTTCCCTCTTATATATAGGCTTCCAAGGAGGACGACATGCCCTAATGAGGCCGACTTCTTAGCTGCCAGGCCAACTTGGTCTTGGAGGGTATTTTGACATTTTTAAATACAAAGTCTTGGAGGGTATTTTGACATTTTTAAATACAAAAATATTTCTTTTGACATGTTACAATGTGCCCAATTGGGTCTTTTTCATATGACAATGACTCTATTGACTTCTTGGCACTAGGACAAACCATAGAAGCACTCAATGGGTGTTTGACCTCTAAATAAAAAGATCTTGAGCATGAAACCCATGCTACAAAAATAATAATAATAATAATTTTTCTTTCTTTTTACAATATACAAGAATCAAGAATACATTTCATATTTATGAAGGCTGAACCTAGTTACATATTTCAACACTCCCTCTTAACTAGGGGGGTATTCATAAAGGTGCATTTACATTCTCAAATTGAAGAGATCTCATAAGAAGAGTCGGATTGGTAAACCATCTCATAAGCTATCACTTAAGCTTATTTCTTTGCATCATAAGTCCACTCACTATCCCTAGAAATTTGACCCAAGGTTTCTTAATCTTCAAGGATGAGATGGGGGAAGGAGCTCACTTTCTCGTTCCTTAAAGACTTGGAAGAAGGGTTTGTTTAAGAGGGATGATGAAAATAAAATAACATGCCCACTCACCGAATACTTATTTATCATCATTTAAAACATAGCCTAGACATAGAAAGTCTACTTACTTAGAATATCATGCATTTATCCAAGCTTCACTAATTTCCATCCAAGATAAGAGTGCAAACCACATCAACAAGTCCTCCATAAGCGGTCGCTTTGCTTAGATATCCATAACACAAAAGAGAAAAGAGATAGAAGGCAAGAGGAGTAAGTCTCCATAATGTGCAATTATCCAAATTTGGTAGCACTCTCTCTATAAATAGGAGGAAACTAAGCACTAGCCTCTATGATAGCCTAAATGAAGTAAAATCCCTAAAATGCAATAAATCCACGAAACAAGGTGGATATGTCAAGGGCAACCCCCAAAAGATGCCATATTAATGAGTAACATATGCCAAAAATGCTAGACATCCATTATAAATGCCCTTCAAGAGTCACAATTATGAGCGGGTGTGTGAAATGAGCATGATGCCATCCTCCAAAGTGGTGTATAATGCTCCATAAGTCATGCCTTTGCATGAAAAAAGTGGAATGTCTCATTGTCCAAAAGTCACATCTGATCATCAAAAGGTGTCAGGTGTCTCCTCATCATGCTAGGTCAGCTTCAAAAGTAGTCATACGTCATTGTCAAGTGAAACCTCCCATCATAAGTGTAATGCCCTCAAGAAAGGGCATACTGTCATTAAGGGAAAAGGTGCCATGACCTCTTGAAGGGGGTGTGCTAACATCATCACATCCATCATGCATGTATTTTCACCCCATTAATTTTCTACGCCCTTTCCTCAATGTTTGATTGGGGCATCTTGCTTTTCATTTCATAATGCTTGTATATAGATATACATTTATAATTTGGTTTGTTGGGTCCACTTTTTATATCTAGTTTATTGCATGGGGCATTGGGATACTTCATTAGTCCTTTTTTGGTAGATGCATTCAATGCACGGGACTAGGCAGATGGAGTCACAGGTACTAATATCTTTGCATTGTTTATCCATCCTCCTAAATCAATATTTAAAACAGATGTAGGTGGAGTGAAAGTTTTATGGGCATTTTGATTTCTTTCCCTATTTCTTGCCCTTTCTCTATCTTTTTTGCCATTTCTAACATTTGCTTTGGTGAAGACTTTTCTCCATACAATTCAGTGATCCTATCCACCTCTTCAAATTTATTCACACTATGGGAGGATGGAGACTTCTTACTTATCTTTTGGCTATTCTCCATAACTCCCATTCAATTCTCCATGGACAAATGGTGCTCCTTGCCAACCACATTGATTTGCTCACTTGTCCTAGCCATCCCTCCTTCTAAAATCCTTATAGCATAAGGACAAGTGGCTTCATCATGCATTTCATCACAAGGTCTACAATAAGGAATTGAATCATCAACTAAGTTAGTAGACTCAAGTGGGTTTGGTGATGCTCATTTGGAGGTCCCTTCTTTTTCCATCTGTCATTACCTCAATTTTGGAATCTCCTAGCTTGATTTCTCTCCATGGCCATCAACCTATTTTAGATGGCATTCATTTGAGTAGTGTGATTTTCTTCCATTGTCTTAATGAGTTGGGTTAACTCTTTAATAATATCATGTACACTTTCTTCTTTTGCTTTCCCTTAGAATCATGAGATTTTGATGGCCCTCTATTGAAACCAAGAATTTCAGACTTCCTAATTCTCTTCTAGCCCTTTCCATCTTTAAGGCCTCAGATTGAGCTGCACCCAAATTTCCAAGCTCTTTCCTTCTTAGCTCATAGGCAGTATCAACACCAAAAACATCTAAATATGAGCACAAAAGAAACTCATCAAAAGGCTTAACAATAGAAGGCATGCTTTTCACCAAATCATTAAATCTTTGAATTAAATTCCTCCATGGTTTCATTTTCATTCTTCTTCATAAAGCTAATGGCATTGATCAAGTGCCTATTTTCTTTCTTTTCTCCAAATTTTCCTATGAAAGCATTGATGATTACTTGTAAGGAGTCATAAGAGTTAGCAAGTTGCTTAGTGCACCAATCAAGAGCATCCTCTTCTAAAGAGAGAACAAAAAGTCTCATCTTCACATCCTCATAGTTAGCAGTGTTATACCTCTTAAAAATGCAAACATTGAAATTCTTGACATGTGATGCAACACTAATGGCATTGCTACCTTGAAAATGAGACAACTTTTCAATAGTCTTGTGAGGGATATTGTGAGGATAGCCATTTATGTTAGTAAAATTACAAGAAGCAAAAAGATCATTCATGATGCTTGGCTCTACTTGTTCTTGAAAAAGCAAATGAATATCTGAAATAGCCTCTTGCCCAAGATTAACAAGGGTTCTACTATGAGAAAGTCTATTTAACCTTTCTCTAAAAACCCTTTCAGGTTCAAGAGTGGGGCTAACTAGACCACTTGGATTTCTCCTAGTAGAAACTCTTGCAAAATTTGAATTGAGTGGAGTCGCCAGTTGAGCAAGAATCTAATCCTAAAGTCCAATATGCCAAAACCAAAGGTTAGTTGATTTTCCAGGTGCAAGAAGACTTGTCACCAACAACGACGCCAAAAGAATGTTACAACCTGGCATGCACACCTATGTTAGTGAGAAATGCCTTTAACCCACAAGGTATGGTGGGTGGCAAATTAAAGAGATGGGGTTGTCACCTATTCCCAACTCTCTCCATTTAAGCTGTCTCCTAAGTCAGCTAAGGGGGGTGGTCCTTAAATGGAAAACTAAGTTAGAAGGTTTCTAGGAGATGTTCAATTAGGATTACTTGAGATTGTGAACAATATAAAATGAAATAAACTTTAATAACCATCAACACATGAGATAATGATAAGAATATATAAAACTAGTGCCTTCAAATATTGCTTAAGAATAAATAATACTTGTTCAAAATAAAATGAAGTGTTTCAAATTGAAACACAAACAATCTTGTCAATCAAACAAAAGATGTTAGCAAGATATGATACCAATGCAAGATATAAAATGTGCTTTCAAAAAATACTTTTAAAATATATGATCATTCATAAATTCAAAGTATGCAAGGAAGCAATATGGAAATGACTTTGCAAAGGAAACAAGTTAGAACTTTACCTGCAAAAATAAATAAGATGATACTTGCCCAGATAAAGTATTCAATTCAAAACATATTCATCAATAACAAGTACATGGATAATTTGCAAGTAAAATAGTAAAATGAAATGCACCTAAACTAAAATTTGATGCAATTATCTTGATTATTTTTAATCTAAATGCTTATTCTAGATGTGACCTTTCTTCCAACTGTTTGAAACAAGTCTCTTTTGTGAGTTGTGGAAGGGGTACAAGAGAAAAGCAACAATGACTATATTAACGATACCTTCATTGGATTACCCAACACACCCGATGCCTCTGGCGCTGCAGAGACTGTGTCTCTGACAACTACAACGTCACCGTGTTAACCACATAAGAGGGTTGATGTCTCTCAAGTTGATGAAAGAAAGGGGTCCCTAAAAGATGTCTTTCAACCAAGCTTATGCTTGGAGGTAAATAAAGTTAAGATGCTATACTAAAATGCCTAACATGGTATGCAAATAAGTTTTCTAAATAGAGATTGCAATGGAAATAATGTTCAAAGTAAATTGCAAATATAAAATCAATTTGAAAAGGAGATTAGCTTGCACATGAATGAAGTAAAATTACTAAATGCTTTGCTTCAAGTAAATGGAAATGTGCTCAAAAGAAAAGATAGCTTGGATAGTTGCTGAAGATAATGCAAGATACATAAGCTTCATGAACATATAAGATTTTAAGTTGCTAAAAATAATAGCTTTGACAAGTGTAAAACAATGAAACTTTCAATTTATATGCTTGCAAAATGAGCAAATAAAATAAATGAGCATATAAGCAATGAGTTTGTTGTGAGGCCAACATGAAGCAAATGGTTAAATTAACTAAATCAACTTTGTTACTTGAAATGAGATGCCTTGCATAAAATAAATTGCTTCCAAAGGTAGGTACTTGAAAGCTAAACTTGAAATGGCAAAGCATGAAAATAAGTAACAAAAACAAATTCAGAAAATTAGCTTGTGAGAGTGATGTTGTGTTAATTTTAAGACATGCAAGATGAAAAACTAAGAAAACTAGCTCAAGATCAAACCACCCACATGTTCCACCTTTTCCAAAGAAAGGAGAAAATGATGCATTGGGTAAAAACCCAAGCTCCCACAAGAAAAACTAAGCTTTTATTGGATGTTACAAGATGAAGAACCTTCAAGGGGTCTCAGGTAAATCTTCAAGAGGAGTCTTTATAATTAATGAGGCTCCTCATGCTCTAGATCTCCTTCTTGAAAGTCAAATTTAGAAAATGAAGTAAGTACAATGAGAAAAACTCTCGAGGTTGAAGAAGTTAAAGCTCTCAAGGTTGAAGAAGTTAAGTGTCTTTTGATGCCCCAAGGATTGGCCTCCAAAGGTGAATGAAATGTTGCACAAGACAAGGAGCTAATCCTCCTCAAATGTCCATGACCTTGCCAAATAGCAGCCCTCTTCTTTGTGCACGACCTCCTCAAAAAATTCAACTTTGAAAAGGGTTGAGAGGTCCTACAAGGAAAAGTGTTAGAGTTTGTGTGGTCATTCCTTGATGCTTTTATGACCAACATTCTACCTATGGGCTGTTAGATCAAGAAACAAATTAGTGTAGAGTGAATATGAAAACAACTAAATAAAATACAAATAATATACAAGAGACGAAATCAAGTGATGGGAGTGAACCCCATTACTTGATTTAGTTTAGGAAAAAGCTCTCAAGTAGCTAAATTTAAACCAATGAAGCACTATTTTAAGAGATTTAAATTTTAAAATGATTTGCTTGATACAAACTATGCCCAAACAAATCCCTGCAAGACACTTTTCGTAAGATAGACTAAATGAATCCAAATAACAAATGGGAGTTCCTTTGAAGGTGCTCCAAGAGTGAGTTGGTCTCCCAAAGACTTCCCCCCATGCTTGATCTAACAAAAATTCTTCTACAATACTCAAATCACATATTAGTCCATATAGATTTAGATAAGTAAACAATGAATTGAGACTTCTAGATAGCTAGTGCAAAGCTATCTTGAAGAATATTTTATTGATGTCAATTTCACAAATAGTTTAAAAATTGCAAAGGAGCAAGTTAAAAAAGATCAAGATAATGTTGGAAACTCCTGTTTAAAATATCTTGGTACTTTTTTAATGAATTTAGATAAAAAGTACATAGAATTCGAGCATTTAACAGAGAAAATAGCATTGTTTGATATTAATTTTAGATTTTTCTCTTGGCCAATTTCATAATCAACAACAAAATGATGAAGACTGAGAAGAAAAGTTATGAAATTTGAACAAATTCCTTGTAGAGAAAGATGAAGATATATATATATATATATATATATATATATATATAATATATATAAATACAATAATATAAATAATAATAATCATGAATAATGATTAATTAACTAATAATTAGTATTGAAGAGGCATGTCTCTATGGAAATGACCATTTGTGAAAGGGTACCTGCCTGGGAATAGATACAGGACCCTCAGTTGTAGTCAAATCATCACATTCTTATTCAATACATTTTATATATAATTGTATCTTCAATGGATATCTTCATATTCCAAGTCTTTTGGACTATTAAACCTGCTATTACAAACTTTGTTCGTAACATTGGTATCTGAGCATTTACAAATTTTGTTTGTAACAAAAGAAATTTCTCACCTAAGTATCATAGTCAAGGCCTACTTGCACAAATCAAGTTAAAGAATGAGAAGAAGACATAACAGAAAAGGGTAGAATAACTTGTAAAAATGGAAATATTGATGACAAAGAAACAGTACTAGATCTAGTTGAATTAGGGAAGTTTCTTGAGTTTAAAGTCTAAACCACAGATAACGGAATTATCACAAATGCAATCAAATTTGAAAATTGAGTGAAGATTATTCTGTAGTCAAGAGGCCATCAATCAATAAAGTCACACTTACAGTTGAAGGTTCCTCTGTTGCCAATAATGATTCTAGTATATCCAAGGGAGGTTCAACTATAAAACCCTATAGTCTCCCAAATTACAAATTCCATCACATAGATCAAACACAAGTTCACATTTCTAAATACTGGAATGCTAATTCAACTCATTTCCAAAGATATACTGAGAATTGCAATAAAAGAAGTCCTAATAAAATATCACATCATAGAGTTTTATGTAAACTTGAATTGGGATGGAATGACTCTTTCACATTGTGAATTTTGTTAAAGCATTTTAAATATCCTACTGTGAGAACATTATAGGTAGGAACACAGACGTAGACTTCTCCAGACTATGCTTTGAGGACAAAGCATTATTGAATGGGGAGGCAATGTAGAAAGCATAAAATACATAAATCACATTAATAATACTGATACTAATCATTAAATAACCCAAGAGACACAACCCTTCACTCTTGCAACCAATCAATGATAAACTGTCATGAATGGTCTTGTAAGCAACACATTCATTATATATATATATATCCAGTATGGATTTCTCTACTTATCCTATTTATTTTGAATATTCAGTTGATGAACCAGTTTGGTTCATTACATTATCAAACTCATGGTAATCACCCACTGTTTACCTTTGGTACTTTTATGCTTGAGATATATGACAAGTTATAGAGGCCAATATTTTTTCTCCTCTTTATAAGTATTGAAATGTTTGGATTCACATTACATGGCATTAGCGTGTTCATGTTCATGATAAAATATAAAAACATCCGGATCATACCATGAACTTGTGTTTTATGTACAGCTTTTAGTATACTCATGTCATAAAGTCTATACTTCATGTGTTTTGTCACTGACATGGTTGTATTGCTAGGTAATCACAAAGTTCTGCTCAGAGCGGATTGCCAAGTATGCATTTGAATATGCATATCTCAACAATAGGAAGACAGTGACAGCAGTGCACAAGGCCAATATCATGAAGCTTGCAGATGGATTATTCCTGGAATCCTGTCGTGAAGTTGCAACGAAATACCCAGGAATCAAGTATAATGAGATCATTGTTGATAACTGCTGCATGCAACTTGTTTCAAAACCTGAGCAATTTGATGTGATGGTAAGTTTTAATGCTGTAGATTTGGGATGGACTTTATTGAAATTTCATTGCTTCTGCTGTTTCCTGATTTTATTGGATATTGGATTGTGGTTTTCAGAGTACTAAAAGAGGATTATAAAATGCTTGACAATGAAAACTTTAGAATCTTATCTCTCCATTGATCACTCTCAGACTATTAAGCTGCAGGGTAATCACAAAAATAGAGTTCAGTCCTATTGCTTATTAGAATGGAAGTACAATTTCTGTATTCAAGATCCTTATATTTCAGTGAAGTTTCTGAGCACCTTTTTTCTCGACACATGAAGGAGACTACACTTGGTGGGGTATGCCTCACACATTAACCTAAAGGAAACAAATTCCACTCTATGCTGCCACTCTTTTCCCTCAGGCCTCATGTCTATGTTTTCCTGTATGGCAATTATCTATGTTTTTGTTTGCTATCTAGTAACATATTGGCACTAAACAGCAAACAAATACAGAAGAAACTACTTTTTAAAATATGGATTTTATACCAGAGCTATCGTGTGCTATATGGGTTCTTCTGTTTTAATTTTAAATTGGAGTTTCCGTGCAACATTCAACTTAGTTTGCCTCTTCAACCATTTGTGCAACAGTTGAGGAAATTCACAAAAGAAAATTTCACGAGCTTTAGAAAGTACATACTATTCTCTAAACATTTCTGGATCGGTGTTCAAGAAACTGACTTAATGTTCTATGTACTCTGTCTCTTTTTGGTAACTAGGTCTCAAGTGCTTTTGGTAGGGTCCTACCCTAACCTCCCTACTTTAGGCTACCTAGGAGTTAGTTAATTGTATATAGCCATCCTCTTTGAATAAGGCCCATTATGTTGAAAATTGGCAGCTGAGGGAACAATTCCCTCCTTGGAGAAGCCCAACAAACGCTACGGAGATCCCACTTGCCCTTGGAAAAATTAAATTTGCTCATGGAAAAAAATTATTTTAATGCTGGTCCAAGTCAACTGCAGCTAGGGCTGATCGCAGGTGGGCTGTTTGACCAGACTTTGACTGGGCTGGATTTGACTGTTTTGAGGGCTGTTTTATCTTTGCTGTTTGGAGGCCCCGAAGTTGATTGAAGTTGACCGATTCGCTGAGGGTCAAATATGCCCTGTTGACCAGCGTTGACTTTTCTGGTTAGGCCTCTTTTGCTGCTGCTATAAATTATCAGATTTGTAAATTGTACTGTCTCTCTCTTTTGAACTATTGAAGGCTAAAATAAGATTTGATCAAGGGTTTCTCCACGTTGGCGTTTGTCCCTGGCTAGTGCCACATCTTGTGTTCTCTTGTCTTGGTTTGTCTTCCACTGTCTATGTTTATGTTCTATCTGCATTTTACTATCATGTTGATGTGATTGCTAATCTAAATATTGGTACTGGGCTAATAAAAAAATTGAAGTAAAATTGCTCTAAAGCATAGAAATTACCATTGTTACCTAAAATTAACATGGTATCAGAGTTGAGGTGAGGACAAAGCCCAAGCAAGAGTGAAAGAGCAATCACCAAAGGCAGTTGGACAAGGACAAAAGGTTCAATGGGTTCTTCATCCTACTTCCCGGCTGAAAACAAGCTCCATGATAAATTTGACTATCATGGATGGAAGATGTCTCTTGATTTGACCTTGGAAGAAAAAGAAGTGATGAACTATGTGTAGGGTAAAGTCCTCGAACCTCCTTCAAATGCACTGGTTGCTGCGAAGACCAAGTACAATAGGGTCGAAGTCAAAGCAAATAAGATTATCAAGGATTCCATTGACAAGCATCTGGTGGCCGATTTCTTCAAATTGAAGACCTCCAAGGAGATCCATGACAGGTTGGTCGACATGTTCAAGGTTAGTAATGCTAATCAAATTCTATTTCTCAAGAATAAGTTGAAGGATATTAAGAAGGGCAAGGGCGAGGATATTCAATCCTATTTCTTGAGGATCATTGAGATCAAGAATGATCTACTCTTGATTGGAGAAGTCATTCCTGACAGAGAACTTACTCTCACCACCCTTGGAGGACTCCCACCTGAGTGGTATGTATTTAGAACCACCGTCCTCAACAATGATCGAATTGTAGGGTTTGAAGAATTGATGTCGAGATGCATTCAAGAAGAAACGAGAATGGTGGAACAAGAAATGCCTTCTAATAGAAGCAACCCCACTGCATTCTCTGCTCATGTTAAAAGGAGAAATAATGCAGGGTCTAAAGGTCATTTCCATGGAAAGCCTGGATCTAAGGGAGGAAGGAAGGGCAGGTGCTTTGTTTGGAATAAGTTTGGCCCCTATGCAAGGGAGTGTCCAAATAGAAGGGACACATCACATGATGATGATCACAATCATTCTAGGGGCAACTTCAACAATAACGATCAAAGGAAAAAGGAATGTGAGACATCAAGGAAATGGTCGACCCTCCAAGACATCAAGGAAATCCAAGTATGAAGAATCAAACGTTGTTAACAATAAGCAAAAAGAGTATTATCTTATATCGGCCCTCCCCACTGCCTCTCCTTCGGAGACTTTGGGAAATTGGTTGATTGATAGTGGTGCCTCAAGGCACTTCACCGGATACAAGGGAGCCCTCTCTAATTTGATAGAAAAGGAGACAAACTTGTAGATCATCCTTGGAGACGATGTCACCAATCTCGTGAAGGGAGTAGGAAATGTTACCCTTCAATTGAATCAAGGTAACACTATTCATTTGCAAGAAGTACTATTTGTAGCTGATCTAAAGAAGAACCTGGTGTCCATTTCAGAGATGGACGACAAAGGATTCAAGGTGGCATTCATCAATGGAAAGGTACATGTTTGGAAAAGAAATTTTAAAGATGCTTTTACTCTTGGGTTCAGGGTTAACACTTTGTATCAAGTTGGGGGAAGTCCATTGGGAGCCATCTCTTGTGACACACCTCTACAATTTGAACTATGGCACTGGAGGCTTGCCCATCTTCATTATAAGGCCCTACCAATGTGAGACAGATGGTGATAGGTATGTCTGAGTTCAAAGTAGAGCATGAAGGTGTATGTCCGGGATGTGCTGAAGGTAAACTTACAAGGGGACCATTAGCCTCAAGTAATAGCAAGACCACAAATATATTGCAATTGATCCACTCAGAAATATCTGGTAGGATGCTCGTAAACTCTTTGGAGGATACTTATATTATCTCACCTTTACGGATGATTATTCTCGCAAGACTTGGATCTACTTCTTGAAGAAGAAGGATGAAGTGTTCACCTGGTTCCGCCACTTCAAAGCCTTGATCGAAAACGAATCCGAAAAGAAAATCAAGATATTGAGGATCGATAATGGGATCAAGTAGGAATCCAATGAATTCCAAGATTATTGCAGAGAAGCTGGCATTAAGAGGTAGATTACAATGCCATACACTTCTGAGCAGAATGGTGTCGCTAAAAGGAAGAATCGCTCTTTTGTAGAAGCAATGCGTACCATGCTTCATGATCAAGGCCTTCTGAAGTTCCTATGGGTTGAAGCTGCAAATACCACTATGTATGTTCAAAACCGATGCCCTCATCAAGCATTGGACTCCAAGACTCCCAAAGAAATGTTCATTGGTAAGAAACTCGATGTCTCTCATTTTAGAATTTTTGGAAGTCCCGTATATTTTCATGTGCCGAAAGAGAAAAGAAGCAAATTGGGTGCATCTAGGAAGAAAGGAATGTTTTTGGGCTATAGTGAAAATTCTAAGGGATATAGAATTTATGTGGCTGGTCAAAAGGAAGTTGAGATAAGTAATGATGTCACCTTCGATGAAGATATGGCCCTCAGGAAGATCAACAACCTTCCTATCTTAAGGAAGGACAATGAAGCTGACACCGATAATTAGGGTGCAAAAGAAGACGAAACGATGCTTGATGTTGATGAACCTTGGATCCTATTGATCATCCTCCTCATGAGCCCTCCTCCAAAAGGAGACCCTCATGGCTTAGGGAGACTCTCGAAGATGCTGAGAGAGACATTGCACCAAGGGGGACTTTCCGTGAAAGCAAGAAGCCGAACTTTTATCAAGGGTATTTGACCGCCATGAGCACTATCATTCAAAATGAGCCTTCATCATTCAAAGAAGCCGTGAAGCATCAAATATGGAAGGATGCTATGAATGAAGAATACGAGTCAATTATAAAGAATGATGTCTGGGATGTGGTCCCTAGACCCCAAGACAAATCGGTTGTCACCTCAAAGTGGCTCTACAAAATCAAGCATGGAGTTGATGGAAGTGCAGACCCTCTCATTCACAAATGTAAGAGGTTGTTGGCTTCTGAATTTGAGATGAAGGAACTAGGACCAATGCACTATTTCCTAGGGTTGGAGAAAAGCCAGGTGAAATTTTCCTCTCTCAAGGAAAATATGTTGTGAAGATATTGGAAAGATTTGGGATGGTGGATTGCAAGACTGTGACTACTCCGATGGAACTTAACTTTAAGAATTTATGTCGTAGTGTTGCTGGACCTGAATTGGGAAATGATTCTAAGTATCATCAACTCATAGGAGCACTGATGTTCTTGGTGAACTCCTGTCCGGACATATGTTTTGCAGTTAACACATTGAGCCAATATATGGTTGAGCCTCATCATATACATTGGATTGGTGCCAAGAATCTTCTGAGATATCTTCAGGGCACAATCACTCATGGACTGAGATACACTGTCGGAGATGTGAGGCTGCATGGTTATTCTGATGCTGATTGGGCTAGCAGTGTGGTGGATCGTAAGAGCACTTCTCGATGCTGTTTTTCTTTGGGTTTTGCTTCGATATCCTGGATGAGTAGGAAGCAGAATTCGGTTGCCTTGAGCATCGTCGAAGCAAAATACATAGCTACTAGTATGGCCTCCTATGAAGCTGTCTGGTTGAGGAAGCTCTCTAATGAGTTGTTTGGACATGTGCTAGATACCATTGTGATCCTCTGCGACAACTAGAGTGGGATCCAATTACCAGAGAATCCCATGTTTCATGAGTGCTCCAAGTATATAGATATCAGGTACCACTTTATCCAAGATATGGTACAACGAGGAGAAATGGCGCTCCATCACATTGGGACTGATGAGCAAGTCGCCTATATTCTGATAAAGCCCCTAAGGAAGGTCAAGTTCTTGGCCTTTCGAGAACGACTTGGAGTTGTGGAGAGACCCTCTTATGAGGGTCATGTATGAGATGGACATTGCAACCATAGTGTGAGTGGTTCAACCTTCCCCTAGTGGTTTGCTGTGTACAGGGTGAGTGGTTCAACCTTCTCATGCGATACCCCTTGGCGACATGTAGGCAGGATGAGTGGTTCATCGTTCTCCTGTTGAGACATCCTACCCATGTAGTCTGAGACTCATGGGAAGTACCTCTGATGTGGCCAATGAGTAGGGAAATGAGGATAGGGACCATAGTACTACCGATGGACGCATCGTGTACTACTGTACTCCATATACTAGGGTGACTGATATTGATCTGGGATCAATTGGAACTAACTTCAGGTTAGTAAGAGTGGTATGACAACTCTCCTTTGATCGGGACTGACTTTGGGTCAGTAGAGAATGGTATGATACATTCTTGATCACTTCTTCTTCTTCATAGTTCAGCGGAGCAGAGCAGTGCATTGATGGCAGAGATAGTACATATTGGCAGATAGATTAGCATATGGAGTCTCCCTAGTTGAGAGGGAGTGTTAAAATTGGCAACTAAGGCCAAACTCCACATTGGTCATTTATTTATGACAACTGATATTTTTCTAGGATTCCTCTCTCCGAGAGGTGTAGGATTGATCTAAAGATCATCCGATTTTGACATGTACAAATGAAGTTATGAATTTATTTTGATTATGGTCAAATTGTCAAGGTCGGCCAACAAACTTATGTCTATTCATCCTCAATGTTGCATATAAATAGAAGGTGACTTAGCCTCATTTGGACACACTCAGCTTCACACTTCTCTCTCTCTCTCTCTCTCTCTCTCTCCTCATTGATTGGGTACGGATTTCTGGGCCTCTCTCTCTCCACATGTCCGAAATTTCAGGACAATGAAATTTCAGGAGGCCAAAATTTCAATAGAGCGAAATTTCAGGAGGCCGAAGTTTCAGGAGGTCGAAATTTCAAGAGACTGAATTTCTGGACAGTTTGATCGACCAACATGCATTGATCTCCTTCGACTGTGTTTTTGTGAGGGCTATCTCTGTTTGGGCAGGCCACATTTTTGGGCACAGATATCGAGGCTAAACGTTGACTATTGACTAGCGTTAGCTGCAGCTAGAGCTGACTGTAGGTGGGCTGTTTGACTAGACTTTGACTGGGTTGAATTTCACTGTTTTGAGGGCTGTTTTATCTTGATGTTTGGAGTCCGAAGTTGACTGGAGTTGATCGATTTGCTGAGGGTCAAATCTTCCCTGTTGACGAGCGTTGACTTTTCTAGTTAGGGCTCTTTTGTTGCTGTTATAAATTATCAGATTTGTAAATTTTACTATTTCTTTCTGCTGACCTATTGAAGACTAAAAGAAGATTTGATCAAGGTTTCCCCACATTGGGGTTTGTCCTTGGCTGGTGCCACATCTTGTGTCCTCTTGTCTTGGCTTGTCTTCTACTGTTTATGTTTATGTTCTATCTGCATTTTACTATCATGTTGATGTGATTGCTAATCTGACTATTGATACTGGGCTAATAAAGATATTGAAGTAAAATTGCTTTAAAGCATAGAACATACCATTGTTGCCTAAAATTAACAAATATACACCTATGGTTGATTCTTGGGATCTTACTTTAGTTATTACAAGGGTTTTGTTCATAAACCTTAATTCACCAAATCCTAAAAATATAGGATTTTGTTATATAACATAGACATTAATAGTAAAAACCCTAAAGGACTAGGGTCTTTACCGCGACATTATCAAAACCCTAAACCTCAAAAGAATAGGATTTCATTATATGTTCTAGACTTTACTATAACCCTTAAATAGACCAGGGTTTCATTATAAACAGTGACATACCCTTAGCAACGAGAGGCTAGGGTTTTACAGTGAACCCTAAGGGTTAGGGTTCCCAAGAATGATCAAATGACAAGAGATAATATAACGAGGGTAGATTCAATCTAATGATTAATCACCCTAAAAAGATTCTTTATGATTCAAAACCCCAGACATAAAGATGTCAGTAATGTAAAGCAAATTTCAAAAGAGACTGGACATACCTTTTTTATGAAGAGAACCTTGTAACAAAACTTGTAGTTTAAGACATACCTTGAGTTGTTTTTTAACAAACCTTGTAGGACATCAATTCTTGAAGGGCTTCCTTTGCAACAAAACTTCTATGATTTAAGTCTTTCCTATGAAGTCTCGTCCATAACCTTTGTGTACTCTACAAGCTTTTCCTACCAAGGAAAATATAAAGAAAAAGGTTATGAGTAACAAATCTCAACGTGAAGAGGAAACCAAGCATGAAAGATAAAACATATCACAATATATTTATCTTTTGGTAAAATGTTGAAGGTTCCCTCTGTGAAAATTCCTAGATCTAACAATCTTAGGAATCCTACTGCAACAAACTGAATCTACTTCACCTAGATTGTAAATTACATTGCAAGCTTATTTTAGATTTCTTCTTGAAATAGTGAACTAAATTACCGAAGCAACCTACACCAAATTAAATATGATTCTGAAACATAGATATTGAGCAAGGAAAATAGAAACACATAGGACACCGTTATTTTTGGACAAATGTCCCCGGAAAAACCCAATGCGAGAAAACCGATGCAACAACTCTGAGGGTTTTATTATTATGCAGGAGAAAATCTGAGTACAATTCTAGGATGCTCAACTCGCAATCCAATACAGAGAGAATAGTAAACAAAAGTTTCGTGAAATGATCTCACCCTGCCATTGGGAGAATCAGTTACTGATTCTACTGAACTGGAGGCTCTGCGTCACCCTCTGTGTGGCTTCTAGGCAGAACTGCATCACTCCCGACAGTTTTGGCGTCACCCCTGCTCGGTATTACGTTGCCCCTCTTCCGGATCCTCTACTGGTTGAGAAAATTGAACATCTGCCTACTGGACTCACACCCGGTTTCCAGAGGCTTAGAGCACATCCGATGCTACCCCAAATCAACACTCCCTCTCAGCGAGGAATGTGCTCTAGCAATACACTACTACTGCAAACTGCTCTGCATCTGAAGCATCGTCCTCTATGCTGCTGATGTCTGACATGCTGTCCACCAACTATTGTGCTGCTTCTGCTACTGTACTGTTGCTGTATTACGTTGCCCCTCTTCCGGATCCTCTACTGGTTGAGAAAATTGAACATCTGCCTACTGGACTCACACCTGGTTTCCAGAGGCTTAGAGCACATCCGATGCTACCCCAAATCAACACTCCCTCTCAGCGAGGAATGTGCTCTAGCAATACACTGCTACTGCAAACTGCTCTGCATCTGAAGCATCGTCCTCTATGCTGCTGATGTCTAACATGCTGTCCACCAACTATTGTGCTGCTTCTGCTACTGTACTGTTGCTTTTTACACTGCCACTACCAATGCTACATTTGTATTGGAGCTCCCTCTCAAACGCTGCATTTGCTATGCTACTGGCATTGCCATTGCTAACACTGCATATGTACTGCAACTTTGTTGCTGAGAGAAGTAACTGAAAATACCCAAAATTGGACAAGTATCCAATGGATATACCTCAGTGTTGAAAGCTTGACTGCTGCTAGTCCCACGCCGTCTTCTAAAGCCACTGCACTGCTGAAGCTCTGCACTGTGCCTCCCTGCACTGCTGCCTCTCTGCTTTGTGCTGGTCACATTCTGGCGCTACTAACTATTGCATCTGTCGAATCAACACTCTATGGCACCAACTGAAAACTTCTCCATCTTGGTACTACTGATCATGGGCTGTCGTAGCAAGGTGATGATCCAAGAGGTGGGCTCCTCAAGGATCTTGCCCATCTGTAGCTCTATCGAACTACAGTTCTAAATCAGCCCACCTCCCTCCTGGAGGTATCTTGGCTGTCATGGCGAACTCCTCCTGTTCAATTTTTGCGGCTGCAACCTTAGGATCGTGCTTCTCATCCTTGTCATTTTTCTTCAAAGGACACTGGGATGGATAGTGGCCCATCTCACCACATCTGAAACTCCTCACCTTGGAGACGTCCTTCTTTCATCTCTGTTGCCCTTGTTGCCCCTTTGATGCAAGAGTTGCGTTATCCTCCTCCTCTACTTTAGGTTTCGACCCACTACTGGTGCTGCTTCCGTCAAGTTTGACCTTGACCAAGTCTCTCCTCAACTCTGCTTGTTTCAAAGCTGCCCACATCTCGTCCCAATTTGGCAATACTGCTCTGCCCAAAATACCCTGGACAAAGACTTGCCATTCATCTGAGACAAAATTTAGAGCCAGTCTCACTAACTCTGAATCTTGAGGTGTGTGCCCCGCAATCGACGAATCGTCACAGGTCTCCTTCAGTTTCATGAGGAATGGATCCACACGTTCCCCCTTCTGCATCTAAGCAGATCTCAACTTCTGTTCTAAGTACATCTTCCACTGCTCGAAAGATCCCTGATACAATGTGGCTAAGGTATCCCTCATCTCCTTAGCAATCCCTCTGCTAGCAACATGACATACTCCATCTAGGATCATCCTCTTTGCCTTTGCCATCTCAGCTCTGTACTTCTTCAATGGATTTGCATCCGCAGGGACAACTACCACACTATCAACATACGTCTTGAGGGCATGCTCATCTAGAAGGAAAGACATTCTAGCCTTCCAGATAACGTAGTTGGAAGCCCCATCCAACCTGTCATGATCCCTCAAGCCACTGGTTGTCATCTGCTCCGAAAATTGTCGAACAACTCCCTCTTTCTCCCTACTGCGTAGCTTCTAGGCTGGCTTACACACTCCTTGATGGAGCTGGTAAGTCTGCTGCTCCTTTGCTTCCCAATAACTGAGAAATACTGATTTCCTCGGCAAGAAATCACTGAGGAAGTATTCCCTCACTATATGATCTGCTTCTTCCTCCCAATGGCTTTTCTGCCCAACACTTAGCTTGCAGAAAATTGTGTCCCTTTAGCTTTGCGCTAAGGCTCTGCGTGGCTCCCTCTGCCTTGGCAAATTTTCGATCCGATAGTCTTACCTCTCTGTCGACTCACTTAGAGGGAGACACCCACGAACTGTTGCTTACTGCAACAAGTTGGCCCTTGCTTCAGTGCTAGATCTGCTCTTCCCTGTTTCACATCAACAACTCTGATACCATGTGAAAATTCCTAGATCTAACAATCTCAGGAATCCTACTGCAACCAACTGAATCTACTTCACCTAGATTGTAAATTACATTACAAGCTTATTTCAGGTTTCTTCTTGGAATATTGAAGTGAATTACTGAAGCTGCCTACACCAAATTAAATATGATTCTGAAACATAGGAATTGAGAAAGGAAAATATAAACACATAGGACACCGTTATTTTTGGACAAATGTCCTAGAAAAACCCAATGCGGGAAAACCGGTGCAGCGGCTTTGACGGTTTTATTATTATGCAGGAGAAAATCTAAGTACAATTCTAGGATGCTCAACTGACAATCTGATACAGAGAGAATACTAAACAAAAGACTGGTGAAATGATCTCACCCTCTCACTAGGAGAATCAATGACTGATCCTGCTGAACTGGAGGCTCTGCGTCAGCCTCTGCGTGGCTTCTGCGCAGAACTGCATCACTCTTGGCAGTTTCTGCGTCACCCCTCCTGGGTATTACGTTGCCCCTTTTACGGATCCTCTGCTCGATGAGAAAATCGAACTTCTGCTTTTCGGACTCACACCTTGGCTTTCGGCAACTAAATCTTGACTTCCCTTAGCAGGAAACTCGACTTCCCCTCAAGGACTGCACTGCCTCTGCGTCAACACTGTGTGGGCCAGCGTCAACCTTCCTCTGGATGTCTTTCTGTCCTTCCTTTGCCTTGTACTCTCTGGAAATTCCTTCTTCCGGATTCTCACTGCCCCTCTGTTGCAAGAAATCTCCTCAATCGATTTTTCCTCCTAAGAACTTCTCACTTCACAAAATCGATTTCCTTGATCTCTCTTGGTGTTTTCCAAATGACCCTCAAGCCCCTTCTTATATCTCCCTGTTGGACAACCAACGAACTAGATTAAATCTTAATCAAAGGCTCAGATCGTTTTGGCTTGATCTGTGTCTTTTTCTAGAAGTTTCACCCATGATTAGATTAATACCCATTAATATTTTAATTTTCCTAAGTTTATACTTAGGAACCCCATTAAAAATATTAAATTATTAATTATTTCAATAAAATCACATGGGTGAATTTCCCAAAACGTTTTATGGGTTTTTTGAAATACACGTGCCCAAGCCTCCCTGCAAAATTTGAGGCTTAGAGCATATCTGACGCTACCCCAAATCAACACCCTCTTACTCCAGTTTTTCTGAGGGATACCTACAACTTATCAAAACAAATTAAAAGATTCTAACAAGATATATTGAATCTATGAACTATGAAAATCAAAACATAAAAGAAAACATTGCAAAACTTAAAGTTGTATATGCAAGGGATAGTATCACTAAGAGTCTCTAGCAAATAAGTCTTTGACTTTGGATTCTTCTGCCTTGTTCTTCTTTGGTGGAGCTTCATCAACGACATTTCATGTTCTCTTTCTCTCTTCTTATTCCTTGGATTTTCAGGACAATGAATTTTGTAATGACCCATCTTATGACAATTGTAGCATTCAATCTTGGATAGGTCAACTTTCTTCCTAGGTCCTTTAAACTACCCTTCTTCTTATGTTGAGCAGTGTAGGCATTTGAAATGTTGTATTCTTCATCCTCCTTTTTGTCACTTACTAATGAGATACAAGCTTCTTCTTGATTGCATGCATTCCACATTTGTTCAAAGGCTGGAGTATCTTTCCAACTGCTAATTCTTGATGCAAAAGAGCTCCAAGATTTTGGCAGACCTAGTAATGCAGCAATCACGAGTTCTTTCTCTGGTACAACTTCATCAATTGCTTGGAGTTCATTTCTTATTTTAGATATCCCTGCAAAATATGATGACATAGTATCATTTTTTGTCATTTTTATTGTCCTTGATTCATTCTTAAGGCTAGCTATTTGACCAATGTTCTTGATGGTAAACAACTTGGAGAGGGCTTCATACATTTCTTGAGCGGAATCTATATTGGATATGTATGGGATTAGATTGTCCTTTACTTCATCTACTATGAGATTCATGGCTAAGATGTCGGTTTCCTTGAATTTCTCTTTTCCTGCATCATTTGTAGGATTCTTAACTTTTCCTTGAACAAGATCCAAAACTTTATGCTCTGCGAGAATAAGATCTATCCTCTTCTTCCATGCCTTGTATTTGGAGGCTCCTTCTAGCTTGTTTTTTGTCTTCAGTGAGGTTGTCATAGCCTCTATATATAGTAGGATTCTCTTCTTATATGATCCTTTCTTCCTAACTCTTCTTTCAATTGACCTTCATGCTGCCTTTTTCTTTTTTCTTCACCTTAGCTTTGATACCATGTTAGAAAATCGGAAAGGCAGAAATCTTTTCTTATGTCGATAATTACTAGTGATTCTTTTGTATTCTTTATTAACTTTATTTATGTTATTTTTTTGTCTTCTTCTCTTCAAGCAATCATCAAAATAAAACATGAATATCAACGACACCAGATGTAGGCACTCAGCCAGGGATAAAACCCCTCTCTAGGGGAAAACCCAGTCAAACTCTTCCACTAATCAAATTGAGATAGACCAGGACCTTAGACCTGACCAAAAGACCTTCCTCCTCCACCAAGTCAGCATTCCAAGATGATTTAGCAAACTTTAGTAGTTGCTTCTTGTTGAACAACTTTAGCGCAACAACAATCTAGAATTTGAGCCCCCCAGCTTCAGAATTTTGGCCCTACTACAGCGCAACAACTTCAACCTCTCCAGCAACCTCAAAATTTCGCATGTGTGAGAGTAGAGAGAGAGAATTCATCTTCTTTTTGCTTCATAAAGACTTCCTTCTCCTTCACTAGACCTTTCTTCCTCTTCCTTGAACTTCGCATAATTTTTTTGCCTCCAGCTACTGTAGATCGAACTTGTTGTGGATGTATTCCAAATGAGTCGAGTTGCTGCCATTTTATAGTGGTTTCTGCCTCTCTAATTAGTCTGACTTGTCTAGGTTAATGTCGAGTTGATGGAGAAGGCCTAAATTACCTATTTTACATAAAAATAAATTTCTTTCTTGATTTGACAAAGCCCAAGAAGGATCTTTTACATTATGACATGGACAATGACACTTGACATAAACCCTAGAATCCTACAATGGAGGCTTTAACCTAAGAACCATCGACCCAACCATGGAACCCATGCTTTAATAAGTCAATTTCTTTTTATATTAAAATTTCATTTTCTTTCTTTTGTGTTAAAATTGGCAACTAGGGCCAAACTCCACGTGGGTCATCTTATTTATGGCAGCTGATATTTTTCTTGGATCCCTCTCATTGAGAGGTGTAGGATTGATTTAAAGATCATCCGATTCCGATAAGTATTCATGGAGTTATGAATTTATTTGCATTATAAGACAATTCGTCAAGGTTGGCCAACAACCAAATAAACCCCACATGTGCTCCACCTTTTAGTATGAATAGAGGTGGCCTTCAAGTCATTTCAACACACTTGGGATCTCTTCCTCTCTCTACTTGTCTTTGGGTAGGAGGAGAGATCCTAAGGAATAACGTTGCCCTGATCCAGAGGGCAGAAAATCGGAACTGCGAGAAAAGCCGAAACTACCGGAAAAGCTGGAACTACAGGAAAAGACAGAAAAGACGGAATTGCCGGAACTGCTAGAAAAGCCGGAAATGTCAGAAAAGCTGGAACTGCCAGAAAAGTTGGAAAAGCTGAAAAAGCCAGAAAAGCCGGAATTGTTGGAAAATCCGAAACTGTTGGAATAGACGGAACTGTCGGGACTACCAGAACTGCCGCAAACAATTGGAATTGCCGGAACTGCCGGGAACAGCCAGAACTGCTGGGAACTGTCGAAACAACCGGAGCATCTGTTTCCGAAGGAGAGCAACATGCAAGGGACAACTAACTAACATTGGGACAGTTGTATGGTACTTAGCAACAAATACACCAAGCATGCAATGTTACAGCTGGCATGCAAGGGACAACTAGCATGCAACAACAAGCATGCTAGGGACAACAAGCAAGCAAGGGACAACAAGCAAGCAAGGTGCAGCCAACACATAGGTCAGGATGGCAACATGGTGCAACAATGGCACATAATGCAGTACAGTGATGGGTACAGTCATGATTAATGAAGCGTGATGAGATGTAGCATGGTGCAGTGCGGTGAGGTGCAGCATGGTGCAGTGCGGTGAGGTGCAGCGTGGTGACGAAATGCAACACAACGATAGGTGAAGGAGTCACCTTGGAGAATCAGTTGAAGCAACATGTTTTCAACTGATCTCATGTATCATCTTCTTAGAGATGATCTATGCTCTTATCTAGATAAGTCGAAGTGTTGACTTTTTTTGTAAATGTACTCTCTCTCTCTCTCTCTGTAGAACTATTGAAGAACATATAAGAAGAATTGATCAAGGGTTTCCCCACATTGGGGTTTGTCCCTGGCCAACGCCACATCTTGTGTCCTCTTGTCTTGGCTTGTCTTCTGCGATTTATGTTTATGTTCTATCTGCAATTTACTTTAATGCTGATGTGATTGCTAATCTAGAAAAGATATGGAGCTAATTGTGAAAATTGAAATAAATTGCTCTAAGCATAGAACATACCTAAAATTAACATGGTATCAGAGCTGAGGTGAAGACAATGCCCAAGCAAAAGTGAAAGAGCAATCATCGAAGACAGTTGGGAAAGGACAAAAGGATTAGTGGATTCCTCATCCTTCTTCAAATTCACCAAAGGTGAAGTCGAAGCAGAGAATATTATCAAAATGGCACAGCGGAATATGACCTACCTAAAGATCACTTCATTGGAAGACCGGATCTTAGGGTGGAAGGTAAGGCAGATAACTAGTTCGGCCATTATGCGAAGGAGTGTCCGAATGGCAGGGACACATCACTTGATGATGATAACAATCATTCTAGGGACATCTTCAATGATCAAAGGAATGACAGGTAATGCATGTCATCAAGGAAATGGTCGACTCTTCATAGAAAGCAAGGAACCCCAGGTATGAAGAATCAAATGTTGTTTCTGATAAGATAAAGAAG
>APFE030772671.1:75947-112062 GCA_000404065.3 Pinus taeda | reverse complement strand
TGTTAACTCTCAATTGAATAAGGGTAACTCGATTCATTTACAAAATCTCTTTTATGTACCTGATCGCAAGAAGAACCTGGTGTCCATCTCGGAAATGGAAGTCAAAGGTTTCAGGGTGGTATTCATCGATGAAAAGGTACGTGTTAAAAAATATATATTTCAAAGATGCTTTTTCTCATAGGTCCAGGGTTGGCAATTTGCATCAAGTTGTAGGATGGTCCATTAGGGATCATGTCAATTGACATATCGCATCTATAACACCGAAGGTCTACCTATGGGGCCCTACTTGATGTGAGTCAAATGGTGATAGGGATGTCTGAATTCAAGTAGAGCATGAGGGTACATGTCTGAGTTGTACCGAAGGAAATTTTTATAAGGGGACCATTCCCCTCATGCAGCAGGTCCACAGGTTTGGAACAACCCAAGGAATTTGAGATTCATGATTGGGAATCTCATATATACAGGTGGAAGAAAGCCCTCTATGGCTTGAAGCAAAACACCCCGGGCGTAGTATGAGAGGATTGACAACTGTTTGATGAAGCTGGGATTCACTAGGAGTGAAACCAATCAAAACCATTATCTGAAGGTTGTGGATGATAGACCTCTCATATCGACACCTTATGAGGACGACCTATTTCTGATAGGTGCAGACCCTCTCATTTGCAGAAGTAAGAGGGAGTTGGATTCCAGATGTGGAATGATAAAGTTATAGACTACAAGCTTGTGACTACCTCGAGGATCTTAACTTTCAGAAGTTATATGGTAGTGATGTCGTACCAGATTTGGGAAATGCCTCTGAGTTTCATAAACTCATTCGCGTTGATGTTCTTGGTGAACTTCCATTCGGACATATGTTTTGCAGTTAGCATGGTGAGCTCATATTTGGTTGAGCCTCACTGGATTGTGCCAAGAATCTTCTGAGATATCTTTGGGGCACAGTCTCTCATGGATTGAGATACATTGCCGAAAATATGAAACTGCATGATTATTCAAATGTTGACTAGGCAGGCAGTGTGGAGGATCACTAGAGCACTTCTCAGTGCTGGTTCTCTTTGGATTCTGCTTCAATATCATGGATGAGCAGGAAGTAGAAGTCCGTTGCTATAAGCACCGCTGAGACCGAATACATAGCTACGAGTATGATCTCGTGTGAAGCTGCATGGTTGCAGAAGCTCTTAAGTGAGTTGTTTGTACACATGATGAATACCACTGTGATTCTTTGTGACAACCACAGGGGGAATTCGATTATTGAGGAATCCCATATTCGATGATTGCTCCAGTAGATAGACATCAGGTACTCCCTTATCTGCAATATGGTAAGTCGATGAGCGAGGAGGCTCCATCACATTGAGACTGATGTATAGGTCGCAAACATTTTGTCAAAGCCCCAAGGAAAGGTCAAATCTGTGACTTTCCCGAACGACTTGGAGTCGTTGAGAGACCTTCTTATAAGGGTCTTGCATGTTGCATGCATTGAGCTCTGGTAGCTCTGGGGGGCTTGGGGTACTTATTGGAGCAACATACGACCACAGGGCGACTCACCCTCCCCTGGTGGTGCGCTATGAACAGGATGATTAGTTCTTCTGTGGGCCGGGATGATTAGTTCTCTCGTGGAAACTGTGGAACAAGATGATTAGTTCTCCTGTGGGCCAGGATGATTTGTTCTTCGTGGCGACTATGGAACAAGATGATTAGTTCTCCTGTGGGCCAGGATGATTTGTTCTTCGTGGCGATGGTGGAATAGGATGATTAGTTCTCCTGTGGGCCAGGATGATTAGTTTTTCGTGGCATCCATTGACACGCTGATTCGTTCTCCTGTGGACAGGATGATTAGTTCTTCTGTCGAGGCATCCTACCCATGCAGTTTGGGACTCATGGGAAGTACCTATCATCTGATCAATGAGCAGGGAAATGAGGATAGGGACCATAGTAGTACTATCGATGGATGCATCGCTGTATCTACCGTACTCCCTATGCTAGGATGACCTACATTGATCTGGGATCAGTATGAGTGGTTTGAGACACTCTTGTGACATTGATCTGGGATCAGTATGAGTGGTTTGAGACACTCTCTGTGACATTGATGTAGGATCAATGAAACTGATCTGGGATCAGTATCAGTGGTTTGAGACACTCTCTTGTGATATTGATTTGGGATCAATAAAACTGGCTTCGGGTCAGTAAGAGTGATGTGACACACTCTTTTAAGATGAAACTCACTTTCATGGTTCAATAGAGCAGATCAAAGCATAGCAGAGCTCAGCAGTCAAAGCAGAGCAGAGCTCAGCAGAGCAGAGCAGAGTAGAGCAGTGCAGGGCACTGATGGCAAAGATAGTACAGTCGGACATATGGATCAACGGATTGAGTTCTCCCTAGTTGAGAGGGAGTGTTAAAATTAGCAACTAGGGCCAAACTCCATGTGGGTCATCTCATTTATGGTCGTTGATATTTTTCTTGGATCCCTCTCATCGAGAGGTGTAGGATTGATCTAAAGATCATCCGATTCTGATAAGTATTCATGGAGTTATGAATTTATTTGCGTTATAAGACAATTCGTCAAGGTTGGCCAGCAACCAAATAAACCCCACATGTGCTCTACCTTTTAGTATAAATAGAGGTGGCCTTCAAGTCATTTCAACACACTTGGGATCTCTTCCTCTCTCTACTTGTCTTTGGGTTTTAGTAGGAGGAGAGATCCTAAGGAATAACGTTGCCCTGATCCAGAGGGCAGAAAACCGGAATTGCTGGAAAAGCCGGAAAAGTCGGAAAAGTTGGAATTGCTGGAAAAACCGGAACTGTTGGAAATTCTGGAAAAGCCAAAACTGCCAAAAAAGTCGAAAAAGTCGGAAAAGCAGGAAATGCCGGAACTGTCAGAAAATCTGGAACTGCCGGAAAAGCCGGAACTGCGGAATTGTCGGGAATTGCCGAAACAGTCGGAGCATCTGTCTCCGAAGGAGAGCAGCATGCAAGGGACACCTAACTAACATTGGGACAATTGTATGGTACTTAGCAGCAAATACACCAAGCATGCAATGTTATAGCTAGCATGCAAGGGACAACTAGCATGCAACAAGCATGCTAGGGACAACAAGCAAGCTAGGGACAACAAGCAAGCAAGGTGCAGCCAACACATAGGTCAGGATGGCAACATGGTGCAGCAATGGCACATAATGCAGTACAGTGATGGGTACAGTCATGATTAATGAAGCGTGATGAGATGCAGCATAGTAATGATGGGTGCAACATGGTGCAGCGCGGTGAGGTGCAGTGTGATGACGAAATGCAACACAACGATAGGTGAAGGAGTCACCTTGGGGAATTAGTTGAAGCAGCATGTCTTCAACTGATCTCATGTATCATCTTCTTAGAGATGATCTATGCTCTTATCTAGATAAGTCAAAGTGTTGACTTCTGTGGTAAACGTACTATCTCTCTATCTTTGCTGAACTATTGAAGAACATATAATAAGAATTGATCAGGGGTTTCCCCACATTGGGGTTTGTCCCTGGCTAGCGCCACATCTTGTGTCCTCTTGTCTTGGCTTGTCTTCTGCGATTTATGTTTATGTTTTATTTGCAGTTTACTTTAACGCTGATGTGATTGCTAATCTGGAAAATATATGGCGCTAACTGTGAAAATTGAAATAAATTGCTCTAAGCATAGAACATACCTAAAATTAACATTTTGACAAATACATTACATCATGACTCAAATACAATTATGAAGACCGACACTAGTTACATTCTTCAACAACTTTCTCCCTACAAAGTGGATCTAGGAACTCCTATTGATTACTTATTTGTGAGTGCCAAATGCCACTGTTTCCAACAAGAACGTTCTAATTGAAACTCATAAAATGGCAAAAGTTGATCATACAAATATGGAAATAAACCTTTTCACCTACTATTTAATTGACAACAATATAAATGGCTATCACCTCAAATTTGCTGTAACCCAAGTTCAATAATTTTGGATCTTGACTGTTGGTTCCCTTAAAGGTGTATCAAAGATACATGTTGCTGCTGGCTTGCATTAGATACCCAACCTCCATTGCGGCTGGAATACTTTTCTTACTGGTTGAGATATCAAGATCGTGTCTAAATTGCTAAATGCTGGAATTGAATATGTTTGGAGAGAGTCTATTTAGAAATCAAACCATCCAAGCCCATCTGTCCTTCACACCATTATGGTTGTTAACTCCTGGTATGTCTGTGTGAATGATTGCCTCATGCATAATCGGACACACCTTCATGCATGTAAGATATCAATCTTTCCATTATATTCTTGGTAAGACAACTATCTTGTAGTACACATTCTTTGACTTCATAAGCAATCTTTGAACATGGAATGCATTCTTGGACAATAATAACAAGGCTTATGAAACTCAACAAGCATGAAATCAAATGTAATTGGAACTTGTTTTTGAGTTCTAGTTATTTACCTTATTTGTACACCAATCTGCGTTTCATGATTTTTTAATTCTTTCCTTAAATTTGGATTGGAGCTCGAGGTTTGGCACTTGTCTTAATTTTCCAATGCTCTCTGTCTCCAACTTTGCTGCAACTTTGACATTGACATCTGTGGACAATGCACAGGGTGAAGACTTTTGTTGTGATTCTCTATATCTTTTCTTTTTACTACGATAGTGCAGGATATATGCCTCAAGTCTTTGTTATATTGTTGGCAATGCTCTGTATGAATAAATTTTGAGCCAAATCAAGAAACGTGGAAGTAGCTATTGATTTTTAATGTGCCTTGGACAAGTGTTTTCCCATGGGTTTGTCTCGACCTAGGAAAAAGTGTCCAAAATAATTCTTTTGCTAAGTGTGACTTTATAAAGTGAAAGTGACTTTATAAGTGGTAAAGTCAATGTTAAATTATGAAGTGAAAAGTGACTTTAGACATAAAGTACAATGTGGATACTTTATTTAATGTGTGGATTAAAAAATAGAAAGTGAGAATTAAATGCACATTTATTCTCATCCCTTTATCTAAATGAATCTGAGCCATTAGATCTTAGGGTTGCCCAAAAGTCATTTAGGGAAAAAAAGGGGGAAAAGAAAAGAGAGACTGCATTCATTCTTCAAGAGAGCAGATTGGAGAAAGGAGGCTGAGAGCTGGAGAAAAGTTATAAAGGAGAAATTTGTTGTAGAAAGTTGAAGGAGTGATTTCTGGGCAAAGCTGGGCATGGAAATTAAGGCATAGAAGACAACATAAGGTATAGTACGAACAACATTTGATGCTGTGAGCTGCACATGTTCGACAGAAGTCTTTGAGAAAAAAATGAAAAATCCGTACAGTTCATATAAAGGTATGGAAATCCGCACAGTCTGTACGGAATTCGTACAGTAGAGTCCATGTCAGTACAATACATATTTTCAGCTTCAAGTGGGCATGGAAATTGAGGCAAAGTGGGCACGTTTTTCAAAGAGTTTTGGGTTGAAGAGATAAGTTGTATTTTGCTGTTTTGTTTTGTCTGCAAATTTATTTTTCCTGAACTTGAAAGATAAATAAATTTGAAGAGCTCTCTAACAGGTTTTCCCTTGAGAAGATTGAAGGGGTTTTGCCTGGGTCTAAGTTTATCAAAAATCTGTGTATTTTTATGTGTGTTGCTGGTTTGTTTATGTCCATATTTATTTTCAGCATGTGTTGACAGTCCCATGTGTTTTAATCTGAAAATTTCATTTCCAGAATTCTATATGTTGAATGTATGTTTATGGGAAAGGGCATTTAACTGAATGGGAGTGATAAGGTGAAATTAAAACCTGGTTGGGACTGCAGGAAACTTTTTAGTCATCAAATTTCAACATGGTATCAGAGCTACAGGCTGAAAATCGCAGTTTGAACAACAAACAGTAGTTTGGGACAACAAATAGTGGTTTGGACAACAAATTGAATTTTTGGACAGCAAACTCATTTTGGACAACAAACTGATATTTTGGTATAGCAAGGTGAAATTTCACACAGACTGAACTTTTGGGACAACAAGGTGTGCTGGAAAGTTCATTCCTTCATTTTCTTGGTTTTGTAAAATTTGGACAGCAGCCATGGCCATGTTTGTAAGGATAGAGGACAGACTGGATGAGATATCCAACTATGCTATTTAGAAGGACATAATTCAGGCAGTGTCTGAGGAGGCAGCAATTTGGGACATAGTGCAACAAGTGGTTGTACCTCCTATTGTTGCAGATGAACTTGCTGAATTCACAAAAAATAATGCAAAGGCAAAAAGGATTTTGATGGACAGTCTGAGGGATCATGTGGTTCCTCAGGTGAGAGGAAACACATATGCATATCAGATGTGGACAACTCTAACCACTCTCTATCAGAGTACTAATGAGAGCATGAAGATGGTACTCAAAGAACAATTGAAGAACCTCAGGTTGACAAAGCCTGAAAGTGTAGTTCATTATCTTGGAAGGGTCAAACAGGTATGTGATGATTTGACTGCTATTGGTGAGGCAGTTGCACTCACAGAGTTAGTCAGGATAGCTGTAGCGGGACTTCCTAAGTCTTGGGAGGTCTTTGGAGATGTTGTTACCTCTAGAGAGAATCTTCCCAATTGGGATAGATTCTGGGATGATTGTGTGCAACATGAGATACAAAAGACTGGCAATGGTGGGGTGAAGATAGCAGATGAGGAGGATGTAGCCTTGACAGCCAGGGGGAAGAACAAAGGGAAGGCAAAGAATGGGGCCTAATTCAGATGGGGCTAAGGGAAATGAGAAGAAGAAGAAGAAAGATACAAATATGTCCAAAGTCAAATGTTGGGCATGTCAGAAGATGGGACACTATGTTGCTACGTGTCTTGAGAGGAAGAACAAGGGGAAGAAGGGTACTACAACTTCAACATAGGTGGAGCAATTTGCTTCACAGTTTGACAAGGACTTTGCATTTATTACTTCTACATCTAGTAGGAGTACATCATCCGATGTGTGGTACATAGACAACGGGGCTTTTGCCATATGACAGTTGCATGGGAGTTCTTTTCAGAGGTTGCAAAGAGGGCACTTGATATTGAGATTGTACTAGGAGATGACCGCACTGTGAGAGCTGTTGGTGTGGGGACTGTGACCTTTGAGAGGGATTATTTGCCTCCTTTGAAGGTCATGGATGTTTTGTATGTTTTAGGGATGAAGAAGAACTTGATTTCAGTGTCTGCTATGGAGGAGAAGGGGTTTGACGTCACTTTCTCAAGAGGGCATGTATTGATGCATCCCAGGGGAGCTTCCATCACTTCGACCAAAGTGATTGGAGTCCGCTCTTGGAAACTATACAGGTTTAGTTTTCAGTCGGCAGGAGCATTGGTGAGTAGCACATCTGGTAGCACTCACACTAGTACCGCTAGTAGTAGAGATTTGTGCGAGTTATGGCACCAGAGGATGGTGCATATGCATCATGGAGATTTGAGAGTACTGAGGGAGATCACTTTTGGAATTCTTGATTTCAGTGTCGAGCATTATGAGGTTTGCAGAGGGTGTGCTTTGGGCAAGTAGATCAAGTTACCATTGCTAGCGAGCGACAACAGATCTACAAGTATACTAGACTTGATTCATACTGATGTTAGTGGTCGTATGTCTCATGTGTCTTTGGGTGGTTTTGAGTATTATGTTTGATTCAATGATGACTACTCTAGGAGGACTTGGATATATTTCCTAAAGACCAAGGGTGAGGTCTTCAGTCGCTTTAAAGAGTTCAAAGCTCTTGTGGAAAAGCAGACAGGTAGGAAGATTCGGGTCTTGAGGTCAGATAATGGTGGTGAGTGTTATCCCCAGGTTGATGAGGAAATCGGCGGAGGTAACCAAAGACCAAGCTTTCAGTTTCGTAGCTAGCCCTACCAAACCAGAGAGGGCTCTCTCTATGTAATCACAACCAAGAGATCACTGGATGATAAAGGATTTTAGGCTAGATAACTCAACTCAGGTAGGTTTTGAAAGATTTAGGGTTTTGTTGCTGGATAAGGGAGAAAACTTGAAAAGCCAAGTAGCTATGGCAGAGAGTCAAAGGATTACAACAGCAAAGATACGAAGGAGCAAGGTAGCAACACTTTTATGATGTATTTTAGGTTTTGTCAATGTAGTATGGCGTTCAGAAGAAGCATGAAGGTCTTAATGAACATGAGACATGAATTCATTAAGCAAGAGTGAACATAACATAAAACAATTTTGCATCAAAATAGAGCTTAGTGAAAAGAATTATGTTTATCCACTGCAAGGAAAACTATTGAAGAAATGATGAATGGAAAAGGAAGCTAAATATCATTCATATAAAGTAATAACAGAGGAAAAACAACATCATGAACTTACTGGACAGGGATTCCTACATAATAGCTGCAAACTGTGTCCTTTGATTTCAAACAAATGTCAGATTAGGCTACAATGGTTCTCTCCTCAAATGTCCAACCCCTGGAAAATGATTCCCTTCCATCTTATACAGGAAAATACAACATATGACATCTCATCAGGTCGAAAATTCTCTTCAAGGCTCATCATAACTGGCTTTGATGAGCCTTCACTGAAAACTAGGATAGTTGAGACAATTTCCGCAATTTAGGCTAAAGTTTAGGAGAACATATCTCCTCATTAATTACAATTTTCCTCATAAAGTGAGGCAAAAACCAACTAAGAAACTTAATGTAATATTAATAGATCATAAAATCTCAAACTTGCCATCATTCACTACATAAGAGGTTACCAGACTAGATGGGTCGCGCCAATCAGCAAAAAGGTCACACCAACATGCACCAAAACAGGGAAATTTGCAGAAGGGTCGTGCCGGTTTGAAATCATTTTTAGGTATCTTCCCCAAGTCAAAATGGAAATCTGAAAGAACGGTAAACTAGCTTTTTCTGTTTAGTTTCCAGATCATCTTGAAGTTTGAAAATGACCCATGGGAAGGCTTCCAAAAACTCATTCTCCCAACCTGGCTCAGAAGCGCTGCGCTAGTCCAATTTTAGTGGCAGAGAGGTGAAAAAGGTGAGGTTTTTTTTGAGTTTCTGATCAAAATGGGAATCCTTCATGCAAAACTAGGATTATATTTGGCATGTTCTCATCATAATGCATCCATCCATGTAGGAAAAACCTCGTTTGGATGTCCAGGGAAAAAGGGTTACGCCTCAGCGCGACGCTTCTGTGTGCCTTTTTCTGCAAAATTTCAAAAAATTCCAAATTTCTCCTTGGCTGTTATGGAAGATAGGCTAAACATTCTTGGATGTTTTAGCCATCAATTTCACTCTCTTACCCCTTTTTCCTGATTCCCTTTACTTGTCTTGGGTCTCTTTCAGTTTTGCTTTCAGTCTCCTGATTTTGATTTGTGCAACCTGATTCCTTGTTTGATAGTGACAAGCCATATGCCTCAATATCTAATTGTCCCTGTTAGCTATGTCGAGAAGCTTCTCTAGATGATCATTTACTTTGCACAACCAATATTCCCTGTCTTCATTGATCTCCATAGCTATTCTGTCTTCAAGACTCAAATCCTCATTCAACAAGTTTTGGTTTTTTTTCTTTTGCAATTTTCCTTTGAGACCCTTTGTCCTATGTCTCATCCTCGCAACCTCTCTCTCTTGTTCATCTTGTTCCAGCACTGCTTTACCCTTAGACTCTTGCATACTAGTTTTAAACAAATCCTTTTCTAGAAGCAGCTGCTTTGCCTTCAGTGGCTCATTTTCTTGCTCAAGGAAGGAAATGACAAATTTGGCTCTTGCCACATTGTCCAAAAGCTCCCTGATCTGAGAATCCTTCTCTCTGACAACTAGTTTCAGGTTTTTCTGATCATCTTGGGATTCCAAGTCCACTATCTGTATGTCATGATGGGTAGCCTCATCACCTTGCAAATGTAATTCCTGTTGTGCTGATGTAGAAGGCTTGGCTCCTTCCACAATCTGTGGAGAAAACACAAGCATGTTCCCTCTTTGATATGTCTTGGTTACCTTAGGTCTAAGTGCCTCTGAAACATTTGCTTGCTTTTTTGTTGAAGCATGCTTCATGGACCTTGTGAACCTAGGCCCTGACGATGTTCTCTTGCTAGGAGAAACAGTGAGCCTAATGACAGGAGCAGTCTTCTATTTATCCAAAAAGGTTTCCCAAGTGATTTGCTTGACTGAGAGCTGATGCATAACCACAATCTTGATCAGGCTATGGTGAAACAAATTTATGATATGAGGCTGTCCCCTGGTGTGAATTTTTCCAGTCATTTTCACCACACTCTTAGACAGAAAATTACACAAATTAAGTGTTCTTGTAGAGGTGAAATGCATAAGTAACTTAACATGATACCTGTATAATCTAGAGAATCTTCCTTCACATGTAAAATACTTCATGACAAGCTTCATTAGAGGGGCATACTTGTTAAGTAGATGTCTAAAAGGAAAAACATGTTCACAGGTCTCTCTGACATTAGGTTTTAGGAACATCTTATAATCATCAAAGAGACAATTCCATGCCTTTGAACCAGGGGTCACCATGATTTGGAATACCTGTGGCTGAAGAAATAATACCTGCTAAAACACTGAACTCAATACCTGCTATGACAATTTCATCTATGTTGAAAATTTGGGCAAAGATGCTTGTCAAAGGAACATGGAAACCATACTTTGCAACCTGCTCGCAAAACTTCATACAACCAGCATTTCTGAAACATTTTTGAGCAAATGGAGAAGCATTGATTTCTCTCAGGTTGGGTGGCTCAAACCTTGAATGATGGCCTCCCTTGTGCACTTTCTTTTCACTCTCTTGTTCACCCTCCATTAGATTTTTTGAATGGTAAAACACTAGTTAGATGATGTTGGTAAAACTGAAGTGGAAGTTTTTCTTAAGGTGAAATGTAGTGGGAGGCTAGGGTTTGATGAATTCAATGGCAAATGAGTGGTGGAATGATAGGAGATTTTAAATTTGGGTTTTCTGGGTGATAGATGACAATGGTAATCAGTAGAAACTAGGTTTATTCACCGAGAATTTGCTGGAGAGAAACCCTGAAAAACAATCAATTCACATTGAGAATTTTTTTGAAAGGATGGTGTAGATGCCCACTTACTATTTGCAGAAGCTTTAAGAGTCTTTGAATGATCTTTGGAGGTCTGAAGAAGTTGAAAATCTCCTTAAAAACACAAAGAGAACCCCTGTGGGTCGATTTGGCTTAGAAAGGTCGCAATTGCTAAAGAGTCGCCCTCCTGGACAGATGGGTCACACTCGTGGATAGATGGGTTGTGCTTTTCTCCCAAATGGTTGCAATCCACCTCAAAAGGGTTGCATTTGTGCACAGAAGGGTTGCAATTACTTCAGAAGGGTCGCATTTACTTTAGAAGAGTCGCATTTGACTAGGAATTCAACAAAAACCCTTAGTTTTCACCACGTTTTCCTACTGCATGATAATAACTGAGCTATTCTTGGACATTTGAAAGTGAAAATGAGTTAGAAAGTATCTCTTCTTATCCTTTTAAACTCAAATTAGGACCTTTGACACTTTATGATCTCTGATTTTTTGAAACTTGGTCACTTTATGGCCTTTTGGAGACATTGAGCCTTTTTGAAACATTGAACCTCTTTTTAGACATTGAACTACAGTGTTTAAACTTAGAACTTTGAAGTCATTATTACATATGAAAACATAGGATCACACTTGATATCAAATTTATTAAGAAACTTGCTTATTACCACTCCTCCTTGGCCAGATTTTTATGCATGGATTGAGAATTTAGTGATTGTGAAACCCTAATGACCTAATGGAGGTATTGAGCGGATGAAAACCATGGTGACCTGACTGAGTTGATGATGATGATATGTTCAATGATAGCACATCCAACTGAGCGATGCTAGTGATTGGACATGGAAATCTTTGAAGGAGTGGAAATAATCCTAGACACACTAACCAGTGACCAAAGTTTTTGCATGGAAGACCTAGAGAAACGACAAATACTTGACCTTAAACCCTAATGGACATTTTGAAAGAGAACATTTGATCACTTGTGGAAGGAAAAAATGACTGACACTAACAATGAGTACATCGATGATGGGTTTTCTGACTTCTGTGCACAGGAGGGCATTAGGAGAGAGTTCATTGTTCCTTACAACCCCCAACAGAATGGGGTGTCTGAAAGGAAGAATAGAGCTATTGTTGGGGCTGCTAGAGCGATGATTCATGATCAGGGGTTGCCATTGTTTTTGTGGGCTGAGGCCTGCAATACTGCTGTTTATCTTCAGAATAGGAGTCCTCACAGAGTATTGGGGAATGACTCTAGAGTAGGCTTTCATTGGAGAGAAGTCTCATGTGGGACATCTTTGTATCTTTGGATGTCTCACATATTCTTATATCCCCAAGGAGCAGAGGACGAAGCTGGAACCCATGGCAGAGAAGGGTATCTTTATGGGTTACAACGAGACTTCGAAGGCTTATCAGATCTTCGTTCCTTCTAAACGAAGAGTGGTGATTAGGAGGGATGTGAAGTTCGAGGAGGAGAGGGCCTATCGGAGATCACGAGAGTATGATGAGAGATAGTCACAGACTTCTCCTCAGCAGGGAGGTCAGGTATAGGGAGCAAGACCTCAGGGTTTTGGATCGACTAGTACAGGAGGTACTTCAGTGTCAGTGACATCTAGGGCACCAGTGGTGAGTTCACCGAGCACTTCTTTAGGGAGTCCACTAGTACAGAGTTCACATGGCACTTCAGTTGACACAGGTACAGGTTCTTCGAGGACAGGTGCTAGTATAGGCACATTAGGGTCAGTTGGCAGACCTTCAGTTTCACTAGACTGGGGGGCAAAGGATGAGGTTCCCTATGGGGAAGCTTCTTCAAGGAAGAGGAGGCCCAAGTGGCTTCAAGACACCTTGAAGGAAGCAGAGTCCGTTGGTCGTCCGAAGAGGGTGAACAGGAAGAGTGTGCCACCTGAGCAGTTTTGCAGTTATGTAGCCAAGGCTACCAACATTGTTGACTCTGAGCCTACTAGCTATGAGGAGGCTGCCAGCCAGGAGGTATGGAGAGAGGTTATGGTGGAGGAGTATGCCTCTATCATTAAGAACAATGTCTGGGAAGTGGTGCCTAGATTTGAGGGAAAGTCAGTTTTGAGTTCCAGGTGGCTCTACAAGATCAAGCATGCAGCGGATGGCAGCATGGAGAAGTTCAAGGCGAGGTTTGTGGCTAGAGGGTTCTCAGAGATAGAGGGAGTTGACTATGATGAGACCTTCGCTCCCGTAGCTCGGTACACTTTTATTCGGTCCCTTATTTCTATTGCTGCAGAAATGGGTTGGCAGATCCATCAGATGGATGTGAAGACCACATTCCTGTACAAAGTTATAGAGGAGGAGGTGTATGTTGAGTAGCCACAGGGCTTTGAGGTACTTGGGTGGGAGACCCATGTATGCCGATTGAGGCGAGCACTCTACGGACTTAAGCAAGTTTCGAGAGGTTGGTATTCGAGGATTGATACTTACTTGCAGTAGATGGGTTTCATGAAGAGTGATGCAGAACCGAACCTATACTACATTGTTGTAGGGGATGATTCGCTCATTCTTGTGCTGTATGTTGATGACTTGTTCATTACTGGGGTAGAGAGACTAATTAGTGGTTGCAAGGAGGATCTTGCTATGGAGTTTGAGATGAAGGACATTGGGCTGATGCATTACTTTTTGGGGCTTGAGGTGTGGCAGGAGGAGGGGCATATCTTTCTGGGGCACAGGGGTAGTATGTTGTGGATGTGTTGAGTAGATTTCACATGGCAAACTGTAGACCCATGCCTACACCTATGATCACCAACTAGAAGAAGCTTCATGCTTCAGATTCTAGTTTGGTGGATCCCACATTGTATAGGCAGCTTATTGGGTCCTTGATGTATTTGGTCAACACTAGGTCAGATATATGCTTTGCAGTGAACACACTTAGCCAGTTCATGGTTGAGCCCAGGAGGGTGCACTGGTAGTTGCAAAGCACATTCTTCGCTACGTGCAAGGGACTGTTGATTATGGTCTGGACTATAGGCGGGGAGGTGGAGTGAGGTTGGCAGGTTACACAGATTCAAATTGGGCAGGGTGTGCTTCTGACAGGAAAAGCACTTCAGGGTGTTGCTTCAAATTGGGTTCGACAGTTGTGTCATGGTTCAGTCGAAAGCAAAAGTCAGTTGCTTTGAGCTTTTCTGAGGCTGAGTATATGGCTGCTAGCTAGGCTAGTTGTGAGGCCATTGGCTTCGCAAGTTGTTTTATGGCCTATTTGATCAGGAGTTGAGACTGATGGTTATTCACTGTGATAATCAGAGTGCATTAAACTCACGGAGAATCTAGTGTTTCATGATAGGTCAAAACACATTGACATTAGATATCATTTCATTAGGGACTATGTTTAGAAGGTGCAGTGAAGTTGGAGTATATATCGACAGATGAGCAGGTGGCCGATGTTCTCACGAAGTCCTTACCAAGAGGCAAGCATGTCCACTTCAGGGATAAGATGGGTGTGGTGAGAAATTCTTTCCTCGGTAAGAGGGAGTGTTGATTTTTAAAGTACCTTGGACAAGTGGTTTCCCATGGGTTAGTCTCTACCTAGGGAAAAGTGTCCAAAATAATTCTTTTCCTAAGTGTGACTTTATAAAGTGAAAGTGACTTTATAAGTGGTAAAGTCAATGTTAATTATAAAATGAAAAATGACTTTAGACATAAAGTACAATGTGGGTACTTTATTTAATGGGTGAGTTAAAAAATAGAAAGAGAATTAAATGCACATTTATTTTTATCCCTTAATCTAAATGAATCTAAGCCATTAGATATTAGGGTTGCCCAAAAGTCATTTAGGGAAACAAAAGGGGGAAAAGAAAAGAGAGACTGCATTCATTCTTCAAGAGAGTAGATTGGGGAAAGGAGGCTGAGAGTTGGAGAAAAGCTCTGAAGGAGAAATTTGTTGCAACACGCTGAAGGAGTGATTTTTGGGCAAAGTCGGGCACGAAAATCAAGGCATAGAAGACATCAGAAGGTATAGTGCGAACAACACTTAATGTTGTGAGTTGCATGCCGTTCGAGAGAAGTTTTTGAGAAAAAATTGAAAAATCCGTATAGCGGTATGGAAATCTACACAGTTCGTACGAAATCTGTACAGTACAGTCCGTATTTGTATAGTACATATTTTCAGCTTCAAGTGGGCACGGTTTTCAAGGAGTTTTGGGTTGAAGAGATAAGTTGTATTTTGCTGTTTTGTTTTGTCTGCAAATGTATTTTTCCTGAACTTGAAAGATAAATAAATTTGAAGAGCTCTCTAATAGGTTTTCATCGGAGAAGATTGAAGGGGTTTTGCCTGAGTTTAAGTTGGCCAAAAATCTGTGTGTATTTTTATCTGTGTTGTTGGTCTGTTTATGTCCATATTTATTTTCAACATGTGTTGACAGTCCCATGTGTTTTAATTTGAAAATTTCATTTCCAAAATTCTATATGTTGAATGTATGTTTATGGGAAAGGACATTTAACTGAATGGGAGTGATAAGGTGAAATTAAAATCGGGTTGGGATTGCAGGAAATTTTTTAGTCATCAAATTTCAACAGTAGCGATCAGGGTTGCGGGAGAGCGCCCCCCCCAAACCCCACGAACCCCCTCCTAATTCGCGCTCCGCTCGGGAGCTAGTCGGGAGTGTGCTACCTTTAAAAAAAACGCTCCATGGTTTTTAGGGAGTGATTAGGGGAGCTCCCTAGTCTTTTTTGCATTTTTTTTTTGTAGTAACATTCCAAATGCAATTTTTTTCAAAGAAACAAATAATTTTTGAGTGGGGCAGCCTAATGATCAAGCCTATGGCCCTAGTATTGATATGCAATTCATGGTGATGTTTAAGAATTAAAGTAAAAGGATGAAAATGAAGATTAAGGAGAATGTCACTTTGTCACTTTTACTCAAATTTTTAACATTCCCATGAAATGACTCGGGATGTTTGAGAGTGGTTCTGACCTCATTGGATTTCATATGGAGAAAGTAGAATTTTAGATCTCATTCAAAATCTAGCAGACTTATTAGTGTTTCAAGGTTTTAGGATTGGGGGGATTGCAATGTTTCCATTGGATTTTATCATGCATTAGGGTATGAAACTCGTATTTAATCAAGAGCGCAAATCCCTCTGTGTACCTTGATGTTAGTGAAATTGATTGTCGAACTCCTCTATCATGACCCTACTAAAAATGTACCCATCACTCAAACAAAATCTTGACTTGACATGCTATGTTTTTTCTATCTTATGTTAATGCTTAGAGGGTGATATTAATGACAAAGATCCTGATTTTCCAACACCACTAAAAAATTAGACATTTCTCGTGGCAGCAAAAGGCCCAAGCATTAGCAATAGATAATAGATTTACTTGTCTTTTATATTTTCTAGTAATTTTTTTATAACTGTTGACTCTTTCATATTTATCATGATATTTTTTGTAAACAATATATGACAATTTAAGTTTGAAGTTTGAAGTTGGTAATTATAACTCATTGGTAATGAATTATGAATATGATGCTTCGTGAAAGATGAATGTTGTTTCATTTCATTTCATTTTATAACATTTCATTTCATTTTAGATATTATTTGTTGTAATGTTTACACTTAGCTTACAAGTACAACTTTGGTGATCAATGATGATATATGTTATATATTGAATTTTGAAAGCTTCAACTTTAAGATTGATGAATCATGAGACTCAATATGGTGTATGTTACTAACTTGTGGACGTGGTTGATGAAGATTATAACCTCTAGATGATTGTTGTTATATGGTTCAATCTATGTTTTTTATTCTTTTTATATCTAATTCATCATTCTACTTGCTTATATATATATATAATCGCTCCCCGAATCGCTCCCAAACCGGGAGCTTCTGAAAATGTTGCTCCCTCTCCCGCTCCCCATTTTCGCTCCCGCTCCCAAGTAACCTTGGTAGCGATGCTGGATGGAATGTTCAAAATGCTAAAGCATTTTGAAGGGTAACATGCTACACAGTTCTCTTGACTTCCAAAATCACCAACCTTCTTATCATCCAACTATTGAATATATAAAATGATAACTTGCATATTTGCTTTTCTTGTAAATATACCCCAATGTGTATGCTTGATGCAGATCAATCGTTATATTAGAATTACATAATCAGGGATTCTATAGCATCTCCAACACACTTTAGAGACAAGAAAAGCTAGGATGATTCATTTGGATGTCGCTTAATTATATGCTTCCCTCCCAGAAACACTTAAATTTTGCTGTGTCTAAAATTAACCTCCTAAGCATCTTTAAAATTTATGGACATTCTACTCTACATGCCAAAATTTTGATATTCTTGTCCGTAAATCTATGATTTTAAAATTTGAGGGATGCGGAAGTCCTTTGTACAACTCCCATAAATGTTGCATGAAAGGATATATCAATCACTTCATGCATGGGTTACAGATTGTTTAAATGAGATTTTCTCATGCTGAGCTAATGCAGCGTGAAAGTACTTTTGTTCTGTATTGAAAAGTATTTCTAACAATATCAGTAATCCAAAGTGCAATACACTGTATAGCCGACTGTGTTCTTTAATTGGCATCGATACCCTGGCAATCAAACCACTTCTGTAAAGTTACCTAAAACCACCACGAGATACCCCTGACATCAATCTTTTTGACTGTTCCTTGGAGGATGCGAATGCTGTCTCTCCTATAATCCAATTCTGAAGTTTTTCTTGTCACTATGAAGAAACTAGTGATAAATCCACATTTTCAAACTTCAGTTGGTGCTGAAACAGAGATTGCTGTTTTGTCTGCTAGGTTTTTGGGCCAATATAGGGTATCCTTGATAGTGTTTCATGGTAATACTAACCTTCTCTAGGCATATTTTTTTTTTTTTTGTCTGTTGTTTCATATTACACTGAGTTTCGATAATGCAAGAAATAAAGATCACTTTACCAGTCAAGTGATGTAATTTGATATGCACTCATATTACTTTAACATTGATTTGCATTTACAGGTTACTCCAAATTTGTATGGTAATTTGGTCGCAAACACTGCAGCTGGTATTGCAGGTGGTAGTGGAGTTATGCCAGGAGGTACTACCATGACTCGAACCTTTCTTTACTATCATTTGTACTATGCATTAAAATTACTGAATTGAGGTTATGATTAGAAAAACATATTCATTTTAGGCACATAAGAAGTGATGATATTCCTTTTTGGAAAAACATATTAATTTTTATGATGGTTTTCCCCAAGCTCCACTGGTGGCATATTTCATAAATATAGTATTTATTTTTACTGCATCTGCAATGATTGAACAAATTTTCACGTGATGTTCATTTCAACTTTTCAGTTGTGTGAATAACTTACCTTTCACACTTCCATATTTGACTTAGATGTGATAAATTGCTGTCATCCATAGCATATTAGGCCCAATAGCTCTTCAAAGAGAAACAGATTAAGTTGCATCTTTTTGCAGGAAATGTTGGTGCAGAACATGCCATTTTTGAGCAAGGAGCTTCAGCAGGGAATGTTGGAAATGAAAAGCTGGTTTTACAGAAAATGGCTAATCCTGTGGCAGTGTTATTATCTTCTGCGATGATGTTGCGGCATTTGCAGTTCCCTTCTTTTGCAGATCGGTTAGAGCAAGCTGTTATTTCTGTCATCAAAGATGGCAAATATCGTACAAATGATCTTGGTGGAGATAGCACCACCCAAGAGGTAGTAGATGCTGTTATTGCCAATCTGGGTTAATGACCTTATCTTAAACAATACATTATTGTCTTCAACAGATTTTTTGTGAAGGAAATTTCCAGGTTTAAAAAAAATCAAGTATGTCTGAAACTCAGCCTACAATTATTTGGTCCATTCATTTTTCTGGAACCAAACATTCTTGAATATTTTCAGATTTCGGATTGTGATAGTCTTGTTTGTTCAGATCTTAATGACCTGGTCAAGCTTAGGTTACTAGATTCCTTGCATATACGTGCAGTTGTTTTGAGGTATTTTGCTTATAACGAGTGATTGCTTTATATGCATACAGTTCATAATTTTGATTTTGAGAAAAACTACATACCCTAGGGAATCTCGGAGGGTTGGCTAACTTGATGGAAGAGAGAGTGAATGGTTACCATTAAACCCTGTCTTGTGGATGTGTAAGTGGGAAGTTTTGAAATAATGATGGAAGATCTCCGTAATGTATTATTGCTTGCAAAATGCTGCTGCATGAACAATGTATAAAAGGTAATCAGTGGAAGACTCAGTTAGAACCAAGGTGCCTAGACATTAAATTGAAGAATGGAATATTACATGTATTTTCTAGATTGGAGAGAATTAATATTATAAATTTTTTTCCCTGAATACAATGTGACCCATCCTCAGGTCCATATCAACAACAATTGGCTCACAAAGAACCACAATCAACAATTGACTCATAAAGAGCAAACGTGTCATACAAGTGGGGTTTGAACCCAAATGGAGAGGAGAACATTCCTTCTCTCAACCACAAGCTAAACTAGTTGACATCTAAATTATACGTTACTGGAAAACTCAAATAATCACAAAAAGTATAAAGTAACGTAAGTATATGCATATAGTGCACAATAACTGAAAGAAAAAAGAGTGGCTGCCTGGAGTATTAGTAATTTAGTACTAGTCCATAACCCTTGTCAATCCCATATAGTAAAACGTGGCATATGCTAAACTTGTGGAGGGCAGGTCAATGGAATCGGTGCAAACAGAACTTCATTGGCCCACACAGAACAAACCTTGAAGTTTTGTGTGGATCGATTCCATTGGCCTGCCCTCCACAAGTTTAGTGTACACCACCTTTTACCATAAAGGATTGACATTTCATAAGGTTTATGGACTAGCATTTGTACTCCAGGCAACCACTCTTTTCTCTTTCAACTATTGTCCACTTATTCATTTTAAGAAACATCCGAACATTTCCAAGAAATTTAACCTACAGCTTTAAATGGATGTGTATTTTGCATATGATGTGTGCATTAAACCGTATGTTTTGTAATTTTGAGGTTCCGTCAAAGATGAGTATACATGATCGGAATTTGATTCCAATTCCTTTATCATGAGACAACCCATTCATCTTATTAAGGATTCTTTTATCTCTCTGTTTTTTTTCCTTATACTTCATCATTGTAGGGGACAAGGAAGTGAGATCAGTTGTAAAATTAACAATTGATTCACACATGAAAATGGTAAGAGTATAAATGGCAAAAAAACAATACTGTACAGTTGGTGCTATTCACATCACTATTAGACATATATAGTACATTGGTTGTAATCACTTTGTTGAAGTATGTAACTAGGTTTGGTCTTCATAAATATGAAATGTATTCTTGATTCTTGTATATTGTAAAAAGAAAGAAAATTTATTATTATTATTTTTTTGTAGCATGGGCTTCATGCTCAAGGTCATTTATTTATAGGTCAAGCACCCATTGAGTGCTTCTAGGGTTTGTCATTGAGTCAAGAAGTCAATTGAGTTATTGTCATACATGAAAGACTCCATTGGGCATCTTGTATTGTATCAAGATAATTTATTTGAGTCATAAAAACCCTCCAAGACCTAGTCAATTTGCTGCAACGAGTCGGCCTTCAAGGGATGACAAGTCGACCTCATTAGGGCTACTCGAACTACTCAAGAAGCCTATATATAGGAACTCGACATCATTTGAAGAGGGCATCAATCAAGTTCGATCAAGGGCAAGAAAAAGGAGACCATGAAGGAGCAAAGAAGAAGAGAACAAAAGGAGAAGTAAAAATCAAAATATTGGGAATGTTTTTGGATTGCCATCCTCCACAAGTGCGAAGATCAGGGCATCATTGTGACTCCAGTAAAACTGAGTTACAGACTCCTCAAAAGAAGTCGAAGTTTGGTAGAAAAAAATATCAAGAAAGGAAGCTGAATTGTTAAGGAAGAAGAAGCACCTTGAGTGAAGGAGAGAGAAAGTAATTTCAACCAAAAACATCTCACACGTGCGAATTGGAAGAATTACAGGCAAGCCGAAAAGTGTAGTACTGAAGCAGTGATCGAAATATGAAGTAAGGGTTGAAATCTGAAGTGAGGAAGAAAGTTTGACTGACATTCACTTTGTAAGAAGTAGGTTCATCAAGGAGAGGCTTGACTTGGTCTTGGTCTTGGGTCATAGGTCTTGGAATTTGTCATTTGAAGATTCTATAAGAAGAGAATAATTCTTGTGGGGTTTCCTCTCAAGAGGAGAGGTTTTGGCCTTGGCTTGAAGCCTACATTTTATGTCCTGTTGTCTCATTGATCCTCATTGCTTGGTAGCTGTTTGATGATAAGAACATAATAATAATCAAGTTATAGAAGAAGTTAACTACAAGTACATCAAGTTCAGTAAATAAACATCACAAGTAGTTATCAAAGTAAAAGAAAGCACTAAATCTAGCTGCCCTTCAACATGGAATTAGAGCAAAGGTCACAACATCAAGGAAAGGCAACTTGAAGATCATCCAATTGAAGAAGGATACACAAGGGCTGAGCACAAGGAGAACTAAGAAGCATTAAGGAGGACTATTAATCTCATCACAAGGATCACATCATCTTGGAAGAAGAAGAAGACCTTAAACACCCTACCTCCACTCAAAGGACTCTACATTTGAAGCGCCTTGGGAAGCCTCCACATTCTACATTATCATCCAAAGGAGGAAGGAGAAGCATTGCCATCATCATCAAAGAAATCAAGGTGATCTCCCTCTCATTGAAGAAAGGATCACATCTCAAACATACTTGAAGAAAAAGGTCATCAAAGAAGCAATCATCATCAAGAAGGCATCTTCACGTTATCAAGAAGGCATCAATTTGAAGGTATCATCATCAAAGGAACATCTTCACTTGACAAGTGAGTATTCTATATTTTATGTCTCAATCTACAATGACTTTTTTCTGCAAGGAGAACAACAAACTAGTTGGGTTATTGAATTACCTTGCATGGAAGAAGAGAATAAATTTGATCCTCATAAAGAATGAAGTTAGTGAATATGTCACAGGATCACCCACCAAACCTCCTCAAGAGTAATCTCAAGCTCTATCAAAATATATGAAAGGAGAGATAAGGGCTCAAAGAATCCTCATTGAGTCAATCAAGGATTCTCTCATCCCTTATGTAGCAAAGTTGAAGACAACGAAAGAGATCTATGAAAATATGGTAGACTTGTTCTTCGTAAGCTCTGCAGGAGAAATTATATCTTTAAGAACTGAACTATATAAGATGAAGGTATCAAAGGAAGAAGGGGTAGCCTCATACCTTATGAGAGATCAACTACAAGAATTAGGAGAAAAATGTCTAATCGTTAAATGACCACCATTGTGCTTTACCTGATGAATGGGGCAACTTTGTATCAAGTATTTATAGAAAGAAGGAAACCACCCCATTCAATGATCTATGGTCATTATGCAAGATTGAAGAAACCAGACTAAAAGTGAAGAATGATGTTAGGCCAAATGAACAAACACAAGCATTTGTAGCTATGGCAAAGAAAGGAAAGGAATGAAGCCCATGTCATTGAAGAAGTAGAATAATCTGAAAAGAAGTCAAAGGAGTGGGAAGTAAAAGACCTCTACTATGACTGAGATAACATTATATACTTCTTTTCAGAGCATAGAAGATAACAACTTTGATAGAGAGCAACACAAGCATGATAGGATGCATTATAGCAAAGGTTGAGATGACATCATCATAGCGGCATGGAAGGATAGCTGAAGTAGAAATCTTTATGATTGAAGCAATCATCACGATAGAAAGAAAACAACACATGACATCTTCATTGGAAGCATAAAAGGACAACCAAAATAAGCAATTTATATGGTTGGATAAAGTCATCTAGCAAGATAGGAAGAGAAAGAGATCATTATACATCATCATCATTAGGAAGAAGCATTTGTAGAATGAGGATCATCAAGATCCTCCATTAGCATCTTTATTAGAAGATTCACCTCTACCCTAAAAGAAGCAAGTGTCTTGCAGATAGTCTACATTCCATCTAGTATGGAATCCACAATTTGGAAGGATGATGGTATGATGACAAAGATGTGCAACATGTCAAGTTGGTTGAAGTACTTTCATCTTCAAGCAAGAAAAGAAAGCCGCTCGAAGGAATTCTAGATGGCCACATGTAGGAAGAGGTATGTATATATTTGGTAACTGATAGATAAAGTCATGTCATCATATGGTCGTAGGTAGAATGGTTGAATGCTCTATCTCATGAGCATGATTGAAGAAAAAAGGGACTCTTCCTTATAAATGATGCATGAAGGTATGAATACAATGTACCTTGAACTCTTCTACATATTGACAAGATGAAATCAACATAATATGACCTCATGAAGAATATGAGGTGGTTGGAAACTATGGTTCCAATGATGAATGCACTATTTATCCAAAAGTAATATGTGAAAAGGATGAAATAAGAGTTCGTGAAAGATGTATCTATAGTCACGTAAGATAAGATAAGTGATCAACATATGATGACAATTGTTGATTTTTGTAGCATCGGTTTTGGTATAGCCACGAAATTTGGTGGAGATGCTAGAATACATGTATTCTCTAAAATCCATAAACAGTTTATGGAAATTCCACTTAGAGATGACTTAATTAAATAATTAATCTTTTTTAATGGTGCATAAGTCTAAACTTAGGAAAACTGATTAATTAAAGAGTGTTAATTAAGTCATGGTGCAATATTCTAGAAGAAGACATGGATCGAGTTCTAGTTAATCTTAGGTATCGATTATGTTTTAATCTTGGCCGTTGAAGCCTCAATGAGAGATTATAAGAACTTCGATGGGGGTTGGAGAAAACACTTGGAGCCACCAGGGATTCAATATTGCTAGGAAATCCAACTCCAAAGTAGCAGTTGTGTGTTGCCAAAGGTGATTCAGTAGTTTCGAAGCAGTGAGAGAGGGGCAGGGATAGTAAGGTCGGAAGGAAGTTTTTCCAGTCCGGTGAGTGCATAGTAGAGAGACAACGTACTCCACAGAGAGTCTGACACAGTGTAGATAGGCAATGCAAAAATTCAGAGGGAGATCCATCTTTTGCTGAGGAGAAGTCCAGATTCAGTGGTAGGAGCTGGAGTGGGAGCCCAAAGGCCAGAAGATTGAGTTTCCAGAGCAACAGTTGATCAACAGAGAGAGAGACGCTGGTCCAAGCAGAGATGACACAGATCTATGTAGGGTGACGCAGAGGCAGTGCAAAGGCAACAAGGAGCAACTCATCTTGAGCTAAGGTCAGTGTCAAATCACTGGTAGAAGTGAGATTTTTCTCATTAGACTTCTATTAGTCATTTTCTTTATATGGAAAGCTAGATTTGAGCTTCCATATATTTGTACTCAGATTTACCAATGCATAATAATAAAACCCTCAGCTGCTGCATCGGTTTTCCCTAGTTGGGTTTTTCTCGGGACATTGGTCCAAAAATAACGGTGTTTTATTGTGTGTGCATCTATTCTTCTAGTGTTTTTATTTCTTATGCAATATTTATTTAGTGAACGCTACAATGTATATGTTTTGATATTTGCCGTAGGAAACTGCAAATAATTTGGTTGATTAATTTAACAAATAGAAGAAGCATTATTAATGGCTGCAGTAGGTTTCAGGATCACTGAATTTTCACAACAGTTAGAAGGATTAGCTATGACATCTCCATGGAAAAGGTATGAAGACCTTGATATGTATGCTGGAAAAGGAGAACCTTGGTAATGTATGTCTTGGAGATGAATTTATACATGTGCAGGATGTTGATACTACTAGACGCTGATGTCATGACAAAAGGCCATCATAAAGAGGTAAATTTGGTTTAATGTTCATTTTGATTTTTGAGAAATTATTTGGTTGGGCTGAAACATGTCTATCGAAAAAGGGTTGTAGAAAGTTTCCTACAACTAGTACTCATGATATTGGATGGAAGATCCTGAAAGAAGCATGACTCGGAAGAGGTAGTTGTATGAAGAATAACGAGATGTGGACTAGAAGATCACTTCCCGATGAAGAGAAGGATTACATGACTATTGGTTCAACACTATGTTTCTTTGGAGGGAAGTGATGGAGAAGATGACCGATGGCCTACAAAGAAGTACTAGAAGAAGAAGGCTCCATGATAAAGAAGTTGAAGTTCATGACACGATGACGAAAGAAGGAGCTTTACAAGCAACAAATAGTACGATGATATCCATCGAAGAGCAGATAACTGTTGTTGATAACAAGTCCCTAGTTAAGAGGGAGCCTGGGCAAGTCCCTAGGTAAGAGGGAACTTGGGTATATTCCTTTTATAGGAATGGGTAGGTCCTCCCTAGTTGAGAGGGAGAGATAGACACATCATTCTTGTCTTCATGTTATGAAAAAATATTGGAGGATTGGGTAAGCATATGGTTTCTGATACTCTTTGAGGATGTAGTACGACATCCAATAGGTAAGAGTAGTTGAAGAGGAAATTCCTTTAGCATGTGTTAATCCAAGACAAGAATGGTCCTAGAAGGACATACCTAGTGAACATCCGGATGGGGTATGTGCCTTAAGAGACAATGATGATGGTGTCTATAAGTCATTGTCTCGCCAACATGTGCTTTTATCTTTTGGAGAGATATAGCTATTAGTCAAGTCCTTGCTATGTGACAATGCTGGTTGGTATGATGAGATGCAATGAGATACACTGAAATAATAACTTATGAGATGGTTTACCAATCTGACTCTTGTTATGAGAATTCTTCAGTATGAGAATGTATGTACCTTATATGTATTATGAATGCCTCCCTAGTTAAGAGGGAGTGTTGAAGTATGTAACTAGGTTCGGTCTTCATAAATATGAAATGTACTCTTGATTCTTGTATATTGTAAAAAGAAAAGAAAATATTATTCTTAATTTTTGTAGCATGGGTTTCATGCTTAAGGTCATTTATTTATAGGTCAAGTGCCCATTAAGTGCTTATAGGGTTTGTCATTGAGTCAAGAAGTCAATTGAGTCATTGTCATATATGAAAGACCCCATTGGGCATCTTGTATTATGTCAAGAGAATGTATTTGAGTAATAAAAGGTGTCATAAAGACCCTCCAAGACCTAGTCAATCTACTGCAACAAGTCGACCTTCAAGGGACGACAAGTCAACCTCATTATGGCTACTCGACCTACTAAAGAATCTTATATATAGGAGCTCGACATCATTCAAAGAGGGCATCAATCAAGTTCGATCAAGGACAAGAAAAAGGAGACCTAGGAGTGAAGAAGAAAACAAAAGGAGAAGTAAAAACCAAGGTTTTGGGATTGTTTTTGGGCTGATGTCCTCCACGCATGCAATGATTAGGGCATCATTGTGACTGTAGTAAATCTGACTTGTAGACTCCTCAAAAGAAACTTAAGTTTAGTAGAAAAAAATCGAGAAAGGAAAGCCAAATTGTTAAGGAAGAAGAAGCACCTGGAGCGAAGGAGAGAGTAATTTCAGCCAATAAACATCTCACACGTGCGAAATTGCAAGAATTACAGGTAGGTCGAAAAGTGCAGTATTAAAGCAGTGACCGAAATATGAAGGGATGAAATTTGAAGTGAGGAAGAAAGTTTGACTGGTGTTGACTTTGTAAGTAGGTTCATCAAGAAGAGGTTTGACTTGGCCTTAGAGGGGTCTTGGTCTTGGGTCATAGGTCTTGGAATTTATCATTTGAAGATTTTATAAGAAGAGAAGAATTCTTGTTGGCTTTCCTCTCGAGAGGAGAGGTTTTGGCCCTGGCTTGCAACCTACATTTTTTGTCCTCTTGTCTCATTGATCCTCACTATTTGGTAGTTGTTTGATGATAAGAACATAATAATAATCAAGTTAAAGAAGAGGCTAACTACAAGTACATCAATTTAAGTAAAAGAACATCATAAGCAATTATGAAAGTAAGAGAAATCACCTAATCTAGCTGCCCATAGATTTCTCAACACACCTAAGTGTAAATCCTAACCCTAATGATGACATCTCACCAAGTGATTAAATTAATACTCATAACATACCTAACCTGCTTTTAGGATAAATACTTTCTCCTATAGTGTGAACATAAAAAAGTGATTAAGACTTGAGACTTGTTGATTTTTAGAGAGAACCAAAGACTAACAATCATAAGTCTGTAATGTTGTACCAACCTAGCAACAAAAACAAGTGCCAAAACTAGTATCTCTAAGGCTTCAGCTTGGTACACATGGTCCAAAACATCACTAGCCTTGATGAACATTCCCTTGAAAAACCACCAGAATTGGATGTTGAATACCAAGTTTGGAATCTTACAATGGAATAAATGAGTGAGATACACTATGCGTTCATTGATATGAACCCAAAATTGATGAGGTTTGACCTTGATGAGAAGTGAATTCACTACAATTCTGACACATCTAAACGCTGAAAATTTGATAATCTAGTGCCCTATGCTAAAGTGCAGAAGCAACAATTGACCTTTGATAGCTCCGAAGACCAACCTTTAAACTCTAAAGATGGAGTCAGAGGACTATCAAAGTAAACAAAATTGTCCACGAAACTATCCTAAAAAATCCAACACATAAATAAATGTTGGTAATACAGTCAACAAAAAAGTGGTGCGATCCCTTATCATGTACCTCGTGACAAAAAATATAGCTTCTAAAAAAATGTGTGTTATAAATTGATCATAATCCTACCATGAAATTATTCATAAGTAAATCAGGGGAATCACTTGTACTACCTCAAACCTTAAACCAATTTGTAGATCAAAAATATTGAACAACTTATGAAAGTCAAAAGTCTATGATAAGTCACTAAATCCTCAAATGCCAAAATGACAAACCATCCATCAGTGAACATGCATGCTAAATATTATGACAACATCTTCTATAGTGTCAAAATATTTGAATTGCCCAATGTTGAAGCATCTCAATGAATATCCTTTGAAGATCAAATTGACTAATAAAAACACTCCATGTGAATGTTGAAAGCATTTAATCCTCAATGCATCACTCTAAATTAACCACAATCCCCAAAATCCAGATGCAACTTCAAAGCTTTTGGTCCTTATGTAGCAGTGTCGTCAATTTATCCCACTTGAAAATGGAAAGGAATAACCATAATGTCTTTGAATGTACTTTTCTATTTTCCACTTGAAATACCTACACGAGTGGGCCTCTGTCATGCCCAAACTCACTAGAAACATTCATATCTATATGTTGATGAAAGCTTTCCTATCAAACAACTTTGTTCATGTGTATGGATTTGGTGATAATTTTTTTCCAATAACTTAGTTTCCAAATTCCATTGCTAAGTGCTGAAGCATTCAAAATATATTTGTTTTCTATAAATCTTCTTTTCATTTTTGACACCTTTGGCAAAGGAGGTTCATCTTCTTACAATCTTCATTATTACAAAAGAATTTTCCATGATTACAATTACATACATTATTACAATGATCCCTTCAATTTTTTTTTAATATTGTACAATTTTCACTTCATAATTTTGAATTTACGAATATCCATGGAAAATTTCCACTTTTCACTTCTCAATTTTCAATTTTTACTTTACTTCACGACTCAACTTTTAAATTATAATTTTCCATGATTATAATGATTCCTTTAAAGATTTACAACATTGCATATCAACATTTCTATATCCTTCAAAATTATTACTTTAATAATCCTTTTCGAAAATTTCTATTCCTTCACAATTTTCACTTCTATAATTCTTTTTGAAAATTTCAATATTTTGTTTTACAATATTTTTTATGGAAATTTATATCCTCTTCATTTTTTAACTTTCATTTTTTTTTTTCCCAAAATTTTCACATTATAATTTTCAATAGTGTTGACTAAAATTTATATCCTCTTTATTTTATACTTTTCATTAATTCCTTTACGCTTTTTGTTAGACATGTACTCTATTGAGATTATGGTGAGGAATAGTAACCATCATTAGGCATCCAAGAGACCTTGGAATATGGATCCAAAGATCACAAACATGTATTTATATGTCTATTATTTTAATGATAATGCAACTCACACTTATATTTCACATTCGTGTCCAATTCTACAATGATATTAGAGCTTGGGCTCTCTAGACCCTGCCCACCTTGCTAAGGTTTGACATTACATCAACCTTGCCCACAACCATTTCTTTATCTATGCATTAGATATCTTCCTACGCATGCAAAATCTTGGTACCAATTGCAGAGTCTCGAAACTTTCACACCCATTTATGTACCCTTTCTTTGTGTGCAAATTTCATTTCATTGACTGATACTCTTGCACACCATTTTATACATTGAAGAAAGCCCTGATTTGTGATAGTATCAAGCATCCACACTATCAAGGAAGTGAGCTTGATAGCCTTCATTATAATATTCAAGGCTAACCAAAGATGAAATTATTAGGTGATTTTTGTCGATACTTTCCTCCAAGATTACCAATGCTTATGGGATATCCCCTTAGGTCGTTGAACTTCGACTTGTATTCCTTGTTCTTGTCCTCTTGAGTTCTCAAACAATCCATGTTGAGAGTAAACAAGACCTACATTGATAATATATTCCATGCCAAATTTGAAGGATAAATTGCTCTCCACCAATTTCTTGGATGAAGGGTTTGAAATCAGTGGCACATCATCAAACTAGGTAGTCGCATTGTACTATGCATAATTTTTGGATAAGTAGTGTGCCAATCATGAGATGGATATATTGATGGCAATGTATATGTAGCAATCGTATATTGAGGGATTCTCCATAGGAAAATCCAAATACTGGATACATTATCCATGTGAATTAATGAAATGTACTTGAAGGGGAGCGAACACTGCTCTTGACATGACCTTCTCATCCACTCCTTTTGGTACATATTCTTCGGCTCCATCTATTTTTGGATTTTCAACAACATTAAAATTTTGACGATCATCTTCTTTATCTCCTTTTGGAGCGACAAACAAAACCTTTTGGAGGTACTCAATCATCTAGATTGTTTTCCATGTTGACTTTGGAAAATCCACACCATCATTTAGCCAGTTCAGACTAACAATTTGACAATCAACACCAACCTTTGGCCAAAGCAATCTTGTTTTTTGGTGCAACATGTTTTCTAGCTACACATCATCAATGACGTTGCAAAGAAAACTAGAAGGCCTTGTACAATCAACTCCTTCCCTATGCAATGGATTTCAAACATCCAACCCTACTTAGATAGAGGGTACATTTTCTTTTGGTAATTTTGGTTAACCTCAACTAGCTATTTTTGGTGATTTTGGTGATGGATCACATTATTATTATAGTGATATAGCTTATCCATTTCTTAGTATGTGTTAAACATAATCAAGACTGGCTACTTGCAAATAGTTTTTTTGTAAGTTTACTTGTTAAATTACATTATAAATGGGTTCATTTTCAATAGAACCTGGCACCCTCATCAAGTTAGCCACATGGAGGATCAAAGTATTTGATCATCATCCTTTTGAGCATTGATGAAATATTTTTGTCTTCTCATCTTGTATATAAAAGAGAGAATGATATAAGTGATTGACAATGAGGCTTTTAGTTTTGAATCCCTATCAATCAAGTATGTGCAACTGAGCTTGAGCTAGAGTTCGAGCTTTAGTCAGAGTCAGAGCCATGAACGCGATTCTGTTCATGGTCTTCTTGAAACCACCATTTAGTAGAATAATGCTGGCTTTTTCTAAGACAATATTTTGTAATCATCTTCAAATCACCATTTGGGAGCACTTCCAGTTAGCATAAGACATCAAGTTCCATCTAAATTAAAAATGTTATGGGAACAACTGAGATATAGAGCATATTTCTAGAGTTTGCAGCATCTTCAAATCATCATTTGCGAGTCCTTTTGATTAGTAGAAGACATCAACTTCTAGCCAATTTATGAAATGTTTTGGGAGCTACTAAGCCTTAAAGCTGAGCTCCAAACTTGGTGGTCAACCTTAAAATACCATTTAGTAGAATATTTTGATGTTAGTTTTTGGTAGCATCGGAAGTGATTTAGCCTTGAAATTTGGTGGAGAGATTAAGGCACATGAGTTTGAAAGAACCTAGAAACCATTTGGTGAAATTTCACATGGATTGTATTTTATTAAAATAATTAATATTTTTAATGGTGTTCCTAAGTCTAAACTTAGGAAAATTAAAATATAAATGGGTGTTAATCAAAATTTGGGTGAGAATGATGTAGAAGGTGGATCAAGTCATGTTTTAATCTTAGCCATTGACTAGAGACTTAATCTCGGCCATTGAAGTCTCAACAGAAAAAATATAAGATGGAGGCTTGGGGTTCATTTGGAAACACACATAGAGAGATTGAGGAAATTGATTTTCTGAGGTGAGAAGTTCTCAGGAGGAAAATCGATTAAGGAGATCTTACAGTTGAGGGGCAAAGAGAATCCGAGAGAAGGACTTTTCGGAAAATACAAAACAGAGAGGCAGAGAGAGCTTGCAAAGAGGCAACACAGTAGCGGAGAGAGATGACGCAGAAAAGTTGTCTGTCACGCAGAATCCAAAACTGCCAGAACTACCGGGAACTGCGGGAAAAACTGAGAGAGCTAACGCAGAGGGAAGAGAAGGTGATGTAGGGCTGACGTAGAGCCAACGGAGAAATAGCTGGGGTTAGCTAGTCTTGTGCTGGATCAGCCAGAATTACGCTGGGTGAAGTGAGATAAAACTCATTGAGATTTTCCACCAGTATTTTCTCTGTAAAGGATTGCTAGATGAACATCTTAGAGTTGTGTTCAGATATTTCTCCTGCATAATAATAAACCCTTAGAATTGCTGCGCTGGTTTTCTCGCATTGGGTTTTCCCGGGGACTATTTTCTCCAAAAATAAGTGTGTCCTATGTATCTTGTTCTTTGCTCTGTTTTCTGTTTCATGAGATCAAATATTTAATTATTGTAGGCTGCAAAAGTAATTCGCTTTAGTATTAAAAAATAATAACTTAGTTAATGTATATTAAAAATCAACTATGTGAAGTAGATTCAGATTTGCTGCAGTAGGGGTTACTAGAGTTTTCACATGGTATCACAGGATTGATTTTGAAATAGGGAGAGCATATCAAGTGTTGAGCAGTGAGGCCGAAAGCTGCACTTGGCAGCAATTCAAATCACCTTGAAGGGATTGCGCAGTCCTTTCCGGAAAGCAGATCAGTGGCATCTTCTCCTGATTCAGACAAAAAAGACTCCTTAATTCTGACTGTGAAGACAACAAAATTTGGACTGCAGAAGCATAAAAACTTGGACTTGAACATTTGGTGTATGGCTATTCAGAGTCTATTTAATGGAGCATATTTAAGCATTGTTGAAGCCATGATAAAGTAGTTTTTGAGACATAAAGAAGGGATAATGTGCTAGTTGATGATGAGGCAGCAATCCTTCTATCTTGAGTAAAAAGAAGAGCACCACGACAGGGGGAGTAACATACCCATAAAGATCTACTATTCATAAAGAACAAAAGTAGTTTGATAAGGGGAGTCCTTGAGAACCTTGTTTTCCATTGATGTCAAAGGGGGAGAGAATGTTGAAAGGAAAAGAATATTGCCATCAATGGCAAAGGGAGAGATTGTTGTTAATTTTAGGTATGTTCTATGCTCAAAGCAATTTATTTCAATTTTCACAGTTAGCTCCATATCTTTTCCAGATTAGCAATCACATCAACATTAAAGTAAACTGTAGATAGAACATAAACATAAATCACAGAAGACAATCCAAGACAAGAGGACACAAGATGTGGCGCTAGCCAGGGACAAACCCCAATGTGGGGAAAACCCTTGATCAATTCTTCTTATATGTTCTTCAATAGTTCAACAGAGAGAGAGAGAGAGAGATTCAATAGAAGTCAACACTTTGACTTATTAGATAAGAGCATAGATCATCTCTAAGAAGATGATAAATGAGATTAGTTTAAGACATGCTACTTCAACTAATTCTCTAAGGTGACTCCTTCACCTATCATTGTGCTGCATTTTGTCATCATGTTGCACCTCACTGCGCTGCACCATGCTGCACCCATCATCACTATGTTGCATCTCGTCACGTTTCATTAATCATGACTATACCCATCATTGTACTGCATTATGTGCCATTGTTGCACCATGTTGCCATCTTGACCTATGTGTTGGCTACACATTTCTTGCTTGTTGTCCCCAGCATGCTTGTTGTTGCATGCTAGTTGTCCCTTGCATGCTAGCTGTAATATTGCATGCTTGGTGTAATTGCCATACAACTGTCCCAACGTTAGTTAGTTGTCCCTTGCATGCTGCTCTCCTTCGGAGACAGATGCTCCGGTTGTTTCAGCAGTTCCTGGCAGTTTTGGCTGTTCCCGGTAGTTTCGGTTGTTCCCGACAGTTCCGACAGTCTTGGCAGTTCCGACATTTCTGGCAGTTCCGACATTCTGCTCTCTGGATCAGAGCAACGTTATTGCTTAGGATCTCTCCTCCTACTAAAACCCAAAGACAAGTAGAGAGAGGAAGAGATCCCAAGTGTGTTGAAATGACTTGAAGGCCACTTCTATTTATACCAAAACGTTGAGCACATGTGGGGTTTATTTGGTTGCTGGCCGACCTTGATGAATTGTCTTATAACGCAAATAAATTCATAACTCCATGAATACTTATTGAAATTAGATGATCTTTAGATCAATCCTACACCTCTCGATGAGAGGGATCCAAGAAAAATATCAGCTGCCATAAATAAGATGACCCACATGGAGTTTGGCCCTAGTTGCCAATTTTAACACTCCGTCTCAACTAGGGAGAACTCCATCCGTTGACCCATATGTCCGACTGTACTATCTCTGCCATTAGTGCCCTGTACTACTCTGCTCTACTTTGCTCTACTTTGATCTGCTGAGCTTTGCTCTTCTCTGTTGAACCATGAAGAAGAAGAATTGATCGAGAATGTCTCATACCATTATCTACTCACTCGAAGTCAGTTTTATTGATCCCAAATCAATATCACAAGAGAAAGTCTCAAACCACTCATACTGATCCCGTATCAATTTCATTGATCCTAGATCAATGTCACAAGAGAGTGTCTCAAACCACTCATACTGATCCCAGATCAGTTTCATTGATCCTAGATCAATGTCACAAGAGAGTGTCTCAAACCACTCATACTGATCCCAGATCAATGGAGGTCATCCTAGCATAGGGAGTACGGTAGATACAGCGATGCGACCATTGATAATACTACTATAGTCCCTATCCTCATTTCCCTGCTCATTGATCAGATGAGAGGTACTTCCCATGAGTCCCAGACTGCATGGGTAGGATGCCTCGACATGAGAACTAATCATCCTGTCCACAGGAGAATGAATCATCCTGTTAGTGGATTCCATGGAGAACTAATCATCCTGGCCCACAGGAGAACTAATCATCCTGTTCATATTGCACCACCAGGGGAGGGTGAGTTTCCTTGTGGTCGTATGTTGCTCCAGTAAGTACCCCAAGCCCCCCAGAGCTCCCAGAGCTCAATGCATGCAACATGCAGGGCCCTTATAAGACGGTCTATCAACGACTCCAAGTTGTTTGGGAAAGTCACAGATTTGACCTTTCCCCAGGGCTTTGACAAAATGTCTACGACCTATACATCAGTCTCAATGCGATGGAGCCTCCTCGCTCATCGGCTTACCATATCGCAGATAAGGTAGTATCTCATGTCTATTTGCTAGAGCAATCATCTAATACGGGATTCTTCAATAATCGAATCCCCCCTCTGGTTGTCACAGAGAATCATAGTGGTATTCATCATGTGTACAAACATCTCACTTATGAGCTTCTGCAACCATGCAGCTTCACACGAGATCATACTTGTAGCTATGTATTCGGTCTTGGCGGTACTTATAGCAACCGAATTCTGCTCCTTGCTCATCCATGATATCGAAGTAGAATCCAAAGAGAACCAACACTAAGAAGTGCTCTAGTGATCCTCCACACTGTCTGCCCAGTCAGCGTTCGAATAATCATGCAATTTCATATTTCTGATAGTGTATCTCAATCCATGAGAGATTGTGCCCCGAAGATATCTTAGAAGATTCTTGGTACCAATCCAGTGAGGCTCACCCAAATATGAGCTCACCATGCTAACTGCAAAACATATGTCCGGACGGTAAGTTCACCAAGAACATCAAGGCGAATGAGTTTATGAAACTCAGAGGCATTTCCCAAATCTGGTCCGACATCACTACCATATAACTTCTGAAATTTAAGATCCTCGAGGTAGTCACAAGCTTTCAGTTTATCATTCCACATCTTAAATCCAACTCCCTCTTACTTCTGCAAATGAGAGGGTTTGCGCCTGTCAGAAATAGGTCGTCCTCATAAGGTGCTGATATGAGAGGTCTATCATCCACAACCTTTGGGTAATGGTTTGGATCGGTTTCACTCCTAGTGAATCTCAGCTTCATCAGACATCTATCAATCCTCTCATACTACGCTCGGGGTGTTTTGCTTCAAGCCATAGAGGGCTTTCTTCCACCTGTATACATGAGATTCCCGATCATGAATCTCAAACTCCTCGAGTTGTTCTAAACTTGTGGACCTGCTGCATGAGGGGAATGGTCCCCTTGTAAGATTTTCCTTCGGTGCATCTCAGACATGTACCTTCATGCTCTACTTGAATTTAGACATCCCTATCACCATTTGACTCACATCAGGTAGGGCCCCATACATAGACCTCCAGTGTTATATATGTAATATGTCAATTGACATGATCCCTAATGGACCAACCTGCAACTTGATACAAATTGCCAACCCTAAACCCATGAGAAAAATCATCTTTGAAAATTATATTTTTAACACGTACCTTTCCATCGATGAATGCTACCTTGAAACCTTTGACTTCCATTTCTGAGATGGACACCAGGTTCTTCTTGCGATCAGGTACACAAAAGAGATTCTGTAAATGAATCGAGTTACCCTTATTCAATTGAGAGTTAACATTCCCTACACCCTTTCCGAGATAGGTGGCATCAGCTCCAAGTATAATCCCATGATTGTTTCCATCTCTACCAAATTAGAGAGTGCACCCATCTATCTGATGAAGTGCCTTGAAGCAATACAATCTATAAGCCAGATTCCCAAAGAATCTGAAGGAGAGGGCCAATACAAGATAACGCTTCTTTATCTTATCAGAAACAACATTTGATTCTTCATACCTGGGGTTCCTTGCTTTCTATG
>APFE030772671.1:31199-75927 GCA_000404065.3 Pinus taeda | reverse complement strand
TAGTACGTTTACAACAGAAGTCAACACTTTGACTTATCTAGATAAGAGCATAGATCATCTCTAAGAAGATGATACATGAGATTAGTTGAAGACATGCTGCTTCAACTAATTCTCCAAGGTGATTCCTTCACCTATCGTTGTGTTGCATTTCGTCATCATGCTGCACCTCACCGCGCTGCACCATGTTGCACCCATCATCACTATGTTGCATCTCATCATGCTTCATTAATCATGACTGTACTACATTATGTGCCATTGCTACACCATGTTGTCATCCTGACCTATGTCTTGGCTGCACCTTGCTTGCTTGTTGTCCTTAGCATGCTTGTTGTTGCATGCTAGTTGTCCCTTGCATGCTATCTATAACATTGCACGCTTGGTGTATTCGCTGCTAAGTACCATACAACTGTCCCAATGTTAGTTAGTTGTCCGTTGCATGCTGCTATCCTTCGGAGATAGGTGCTGCGACTGTTTTGGCAGTTCTGGTTGTTCCCGGCAGTTTCGGCAGTTCCGATTGTTCCCGGCAGTTCCCGCAGTGCCGACAGTTCCGGCTTTTCCGGCAGTTTCGGCTTTTCCAGCAGTTCTAGCATTCTGCCCTTTGGATGAGGGCAACGTTATTCCTTAGGATCTCTCCTCCTACTAAAACCCAAAGACAAGTAGAGAGAGAAAGAGATCCCAAGTGTGTTGAAATGACTTGAATGCCACCTCTATTTATACTAAAACGTTGAGCACATGTGGGGTTTATTTGGTTGCTGGCCGACCCTGACAAATTGTCTTATAACACAAATAACTTCATAACTCCATGAATACTTATCAGAATCGGATGATATTTAGATCAATCCTACACCTCTCGATGAGAGGGATCCAAGAAAAACATCAGCTGCTATAAATAAGATGACCCACATGGAGTTTGGCCCTAGTTGTCAATTTTGACAATTGTTAATCTAGGTTGTCATTGAAGTCAATATGGCAGTGTTTGTGATGGAAAATTCTTGTGACATGTGAGGTTGCCCATTGATGCTCATTGATCATGATACTACTCATGGAGGATCCAAGGATTGAATATAGACATAATAGAAATAGTGGAACCAAGGAGGAAAGCTATCGGAAGCCGAGGAAAGCCAAAGAGTAAGAGGAAGAAGTCATTGAAAGCCAGCAAGAGAAGAGAAGCAATTTATTGGAAGCAGTTTATAGGGAGGAGTTAAGATATCGACACTTTATCAGAGAAATTATGTTGTCGCATTAACGACGGTTCTATTATATTAAGTTATGTAAACAATGCTCAAACCCCTGATTGCAATATGAGTTACGGACCCGATGGTCCCATTACAACACGCCCTAAAGAAATATCGCATCCTCCATATCGCGAGCCTTAAAGCCTTGTCACATACAAATCTGTTGATTGCGATATAATATGCGGACCCGCTAATACACCTTAATGAAATATCACATCCACATTGGAAGTTATGTATCAGAAAGGAATGCCACTTGAAAACTGCGGTTCTGATAGCATTGCGGACCCGCTCCACCATTATAGCATGGCTTAATTAAATATCGGATCCACAGTAATCGCAAAGCTCAAAGGAATGTCAAACTACCGATCGTGATAGAGTTGTGGACCCGACGGACTGATTAAAATAGTTTATTAAATATCGCATCTGCCATGGGGTGACATGTGAATATTGGTGTTATTGAATGTTGCGATTGCGGGATTCTTGTGAAGTTGCGATCACGGGATTAAGCCATGACATGACATGTGGGGACCTATATTAATGTGGATTTTAATAAAGTTGCAATTGCGGGAGTCTTATGAAATTACGATTGCGATAAAGTGGTGGACCCAACGTGTTTATTAAAACAATTTAATATAATATCGCATCTAGTAGGGGCAATCGACCATCGGCTATGTTATGGGCACGACTTGTAAAAGACCTACGAAAGTTGCGATTGCGATTAAAAGGTGGTGACGTGGTATGTGGGATCTCCATGTGGCTATAGCAGCTCTTATATTGTTTCCGTGAATAATCATGTCTATGGATAAAAGACTCTCCGATATATATTTTTAATATACAAGTTAGACTCCCTCCAATAGACGTGTCCTTAGGTCATTGGTGAAACTCGTATAAAAACAAGTTAAAACGCTTCAGTCCCGAGTATCGATCTCGGGCATCTATCACAGAGAAGGAGGACAGTTCACAACTCGTGAACGTGAATTAGCATAAGAAAGGAAGCCAAAGGTCAAGCGAGTGAAAGTGGAAGCTGAAGGTTGAGCGAGCGAAGAAGGAAGCCGAAAAGTCCAGTGGAAGAAGAAAGGAAGCCAAAGGTTGAGCGAACGAAAGTGGAAGCCAAAGGTCGAGCGAGCGAAGAAGGAAGCCGAAAGGTCCAGCGGAAGAAGAAGGAAGCTGAAGGTCAAACATTCTGTTGACTTGGTTATTTATTGAAAAGCTCGAACCTGTGTTTGACAGTGATTGAGATAATAGTTCAAAAGGACGCTCTGCAGATCTAAGAAGATTATCTGAGTATGAACAAGGTTGCTTTTAATTGAACGCACAATATGAAACCGCAACAGTCATTCCTCTAAAGAAGTCACTCTTGAAGCATTTACTGTGACAGTGAGAACAAAGGCTTGAAACATAGAGTTGTTTTTGTGCAGAGCTTAGTGAAGTTCATAGTAGACACATTTAATTTGTGTGAAGACTATTGTAGATCATGATGGCTATTTGAAATCATCATGAGGTAACTTTGCAGACTCTGTTTGGGCAATGTGAAGAATTGTGAAGAATCCTTCATATGAAGACAGGTTGTCATTGATGTAGCAGTGAAGCTCTAGATTGATAGAACACTGTGAAGTAGATTTTGAGAGTAGTGTAATACAATCAAAACATTTCTTGACAAAGCAAAACTATAGGGTCGGAGCCCTTGGGGTTGGTGCCTCAGAATTGGAAGGATTGGTGTCCTTGGAGTTGGTGCTCCTAAATCCAAAGTTGGAGCCTTGACAAGATAGGGTTGGAGCCCTTGGGGTTGGTGCCTCAAAATTGGGAGGATAGGTGTCCTTGGAGTTGGTGCTCCTAAATCCAAAGTTGGTGCCTTGACATGACAGAGTTGGTGCCCTAGAGGTTGGAGCCTCACAAAAAGTCTAAGTTGGTGCTTGGAAACAGGTTGGAGTCCTATATACATTGTACTTGATTTATTGTAAATATTATATTAATAAAATCATTCATTCCTATTGTTCATTTTGTGTTCTAAATATAAATGATTTAACTCGTAAAAATAACAATTGAAAAGGAATATTGATTCATCCCCTCAGTATTTCCAACAATTGGTATCAGAGCCAGTAGCTTCACTCAAAGCCTAACAGCTTGAAGGTTCATCATTAGAACACAAATGGTGAAGCCAAGGAAGAAAGTCTCCAATTCTCCTAAAGATGTGTCTCCCTCTACCACTGAAATAGAAGTCAATCAATTTGTGAAGGCTTCATGGTTCAATGGAAACTTTGATATATGGGAAGCAAGAATGAGGAATTTCTTAAAGACTCAAGGAATTGAAATTTGGAAATCAGTGATTGTTGATAGCATGATGGATGGAGAATCCAAGGAGTACAATGCAAAAGCAATGAAGGCAATCTTGAATGGGCTACCAGATTCTATAAAGAACAATTTAGGATAATGTTCGTCATTGAAGGGTATATGGGACAAATGTCATGACCTTCACTCAAAAGGAGCATTGACCGTGACCACTTGTCAAGAAGATGATGGAAACCAAGAAGGAAATCCAGAACCCATCATAGAAGCTGAAAATGAGAATGATGACATCAAGGCTAAAGAAGACCTATAAGATGAAGAGAATGAAAAATATTTTGAAGAAGATCTCCTCGCTAAACTTATGGCTGCCATGGAAGAGATCATCAATTTGAAAAAGGAAAACGAGGAACTTATTAAGAAAGCACTAGCTGGTGACCAAGACCAAACAAGGAAGAAAGTTGACCTTGTCAAGCTTCAAGTACAAGAAAGGGATAAAGAGATTGCAACACTTAAGAAGGAATTTCATCAAAGCAAAAGAAAGCATCATGAAGAAGTCATATCCATGACAAATCAATTGGATAAAGCAAATAAATGGGAAGATAACTTGTCAAGCCACCTTGAACAAAAGCACCAGAGCTTGAGCAAACTTGAAGCAGACATTGGTCAATACAAGGAAGAGGTCTCCTCCCTTAGATAACAACTAGAAGAAGCAAGGAAACAAGCACGATGAACTGAGAAGACAATGGAAGCACTGGTAATCATAGAAGGACAGGTTGATGAAGTAAGAAATGATAAAAACACCATGATATGCCAACTAAAAGCAAAGGATGAAGAAATATTCAAACTAAAATCCAACCTCAACCTTCTCAAGGCCAAAACATGTAAAGCTACATGGATCATGGAAGAAATGGAGAGCTGTCTAGCTATGGAAAATGAAGAAATATCCAGAATGAAATTATAAATCATCTCCCTTAAAATAGAATCAAATGAAGAAATACGTATCAAGGAAGAGTTTGAGAAACAACTTGCTAAGAAGAATAATGATTGTGAAAGATTGGAAGAAGAGATTGTCTCCCTCAGAAAAAGGTTGAAGGGATGGACAAATTATTGAAAAACTCTCAAGCCTTGGATGACATGCTCAGTGATCAAAGATCCCCATTTGATAAATCAGGTCTTGGCTATGAAGGAGAATCCTCAAGCAAGAATGATAATGCTTCAAGCAAAAAGGATGTGAGGAAGCCAGAAAGAAATGTTGATGCTCCTAGTTCCAGCAAAGGCAAGGATAAGAGTCAAGGCAACAATGAAGGAAATCCTATTCCAAGAAGAAATGCAGATGATGTCAAGGACACAAAATCCAATGGTTATAATCAAAGGATCTCAAGGCAGAAAGACTTCAGAAGTACATCAAGGAAACCTTCTTCTCCCGGGTACCAAAGTTTATTTCTTGGTTATTGTTATTCTTGTACAAACTTTGGACACTTGGCAAAATATTGTAGGGCTTATAATGATCCCCATCAATCTTCGAGAAGCAATTTCGCAAGAAGAAGTCATGAATTCTTATTCATGAACAACACAGAGTGCTTCAAGTGTCATAACATTGGACATATGGCACACGGGTGTAACTTGACTTGGGCACCTACACAAGCTAGAACCATGCCAGAGAAGAAAGTTACACAAGTATGGAGAAGAAAGCAAATACAATCCGAAAATATCCTGAACTCTCCAGCCAACAACACATGTTGTTGACTTGATGAATATATCCTTGATATTCTGAGTGTTTGATGATAGATTTCTGCCAAAAGCACATAGTTAGGGGAGCTTATGTTGATTAGGATTTCTTGCAGAAGTTATTCATGAATGGATCCTTATGAAATCCTTGATGAGCTATATTAATGATCATTCTTTGATAAGATCATTTCTCAGGAACACTCCAATGAAAAACATGATCTCCTAACTATTCAATGGATTGTTGTTGAAGATGTTTTCCACTTGATCACTAAGCAGAAATTGGAGCAGCAGAGAAGGACATCTAATGCTAATAAGGAAAATAACTATGTTTTTGTTATTACAGATGTTAAATGTCTCGACTCAAGGATTTGATGTGACAACATGTAAATTATGGACACAAATAGAGGCAACCTTCAAACAAACAGATACATCTGGGAATGGAGCTTGAAACAAGAGCAGTTGGCAACATCTAACAAAACTAAAGCATTGCAAAAAGATGCTAATTAGTAAAAAGAATTTAAAAGACAGTCACATATTGGATATCAAAATCTACTAGTGGAGATAACTTGTAGAGACTTTTACAAGAAAACAAGGAAAAGATGGCTCATCAAAAGGACTATAGAAAGGAGAATGTTGTGCAGTCGAATATAGCTTAGTAACTTAAGGAGAATCATAGAGATACAAAGGAACTTGGATATGAAGAAAGATAGAAATTTTAGTGGCATCTTCTCCTGATTCAGACTATAAAGACTCATTAATTCTCACTGTGAAGACAACAAAATTTGGATTGCAGAAGCATAAAAACTTGGACTTGAACATTTGGTGTATGGCTATTTGGAGTCTATTTAATGGAGCATCTTTAAGCATTGTTGAAGCCACGATAAAGTAGTTTTTGAAACATAAAGAAGGGATAATGTGCTAGCTGATGATGAGGCAACAATCCTTCTATCTTGAGTAAAAAGAAGAGCACCACGACAGGGGGAGTAACATACCCATGAAGATATACTATTCATAAATAAAAAAAGCAGTTTGATAGGGGGAGTCCTTGAGCACCTCGTTTGCCATTGATGTCAAAGGGGGAGAGAATGTTGAAAGGAAAAGAATATTGCCATCAATGACAAAGGGGGAGATTGTTAATCTAGGGTGTCATTGATGTCAATATGGCAGTGTTTGTGATGGAAAATTCTTGTGACATGTGAGGTTGCCCATTGATGCTCATTGATCATGACACTATGCATGGAGGATCCAAGGATTGAATACAGACATAATAGAAATAGTGGAACCAAGGAGGAAAGCTATTAGAAGTTGAGGAAAGCCAAAGAGTAAGAGGAAGAAGTCATTGAAAGCCAACAAGAGAAGAGAAGCAATTTATCAGTAGCAGTTTATAGGGAGGAGTTAACATATCGACGCTTTATCAGAGAAATTATATTGTCGTGTTAACGAATGTTCTATTATATTAAGTTATGTAAACACTGCTCAAACCCTCGATTGCAATATGAGTTACGGACCTGATGGTCCCATTATAACACGCCCTAAAGAAATATCGCATCCTCCATATCGCTAGTCTTAACGCCTTGTCACATACAAATCCACTGATTGCGATATAATATGCGGACCCGCTAGACCATTATAATACACCTTAATGAAATATCGCATCCACATTAGAAGTTATGTATCACAAAGGAATGCCACTTGAAAACTGTGATTGCAATAACATTGCGGACCCGCTGCACCATTATAGCATGGATTAATTAAATATCGCATCCGCAGTAATCGCAAAGTTCAAAGGAATGTCAAACTGCCGATCGTGATAGAGTTGTGGACCCGACAGACTTATTAAAATAGTTTATTAAATATCGCATCCGCCATGGGGTGATATGTGAATATTGGTGTTATTGAATGTTGCGATTGCGGTATTCTCATGAAGTTGCGATCGTGGGATTAAGCCATGACGTGACGTGTGGGGACCTCTATTAATGTGGATTTTCATAAACTTGCAATTCATAAACGGGTTTATCAAAACAATTTAATGTAATATCGCATCTAGTAGGGGAAATCGACCATCGGCTATGTTATGGGCATGACTTGTAAAAGACCTCCGAAAGTTGTGATTGCGATTAAAAGGTGGTGACGTGGCATGTGGGACCTCCATGCGGCTATAGCAGCTCTTATATGGTTTTCGTGAATAATCAAGTCTATGGATAAAAGACTCTCCGATATATATTTTTAATATACAAGTCAGACTCCCTTCAATAGACGTGTCCTTTGGTCATTGGTGAAACTCGTAGAAAAACGAGTTAAAACGCTTCAGTTATGAGTATCGATCTCGGGCATCTATCACAGAGAAGAAGGACAGTTCACAACTAGTGAACGTGTATTAGCATAAGAAAGTTAGCCAAAGGTCGAGCAAGCGAAAGTGGAAGCCGAAGGTCGAGCGAGTGAAGAAGGAAGCTGAAAGGTATAGCGGAAGAAGAAAGGAAGCCAAAGGTCGAGTGAACGAAAGTTGAAGCCAAAGATCGAGCGAGCGAAGAAGGACGCCGAAAGTTCCAGTGGAAGAAGGAAGCCGAAGGTTGAACATTATGTTGACTGGGATATTTATTGAAAAGCTCGGACCCGTGTTTGACAGTGATTGGGATAACAATTTAAAAGGACGCTCTGCAGATCTAAGAAGATTATCTGAGTATGAACAAGGTTGTTTTTAATTGAACGCACAATATGAAACCGCGACAGTCACTCCTCTAAAGAAGTCACTCCTGAAGTAGTTACTCCTAAAGCAGTCACTCCTGAAGCATTTACCGTGACAGTGAGAACAGAGGCTTGAAACACAGAGTTGTTTTTGTGCAGAGCTTAGTGAAGTTCATTGTAGACACATTGAAGTTGTGTGAAGACTACTATAGATCATGATGGCTATTTGAAATCATCATGAGGTAAATTTGCAGACTCTATTTGGACAATATGAAGAATTGTGAAGACTCCTTCATATGAAGACAGGTTTTCATTGACGTAGCAGTGTAGCTGTAGATTGACAGAACACAGTGAAGAAGATTTCGAGAGCAGTGTAATACAATCAAAACATTTCTTGACGAAGCAAAACTATAGGGTCGGAGCCCTTGGGGTTGGTGCCTCGGAATTGGAAGGATTGGTGTCCTTGGAGTTGGTGCTCTTAAATGCAAGGTTGGAGCCTTGACAAGATAGGGTTGGAGCCCTTGGGGTTGGTGCCTTAGAATTGGGAGGATTGGTGTCCTTGGAGTTGGTGCTCTTAAATCGAAGGATGGTGCCTTGACAAGACAAGGTTGGAGCCTCACAAAAAGTCCAAGTTGGTGCTTGGAAATGGGTTGGAGCCCTATATACATTGTACTTGATTTATTGTAAAGATTATATTAATAAAAACATTTATTCCTATTGTTCATTTTGTGTTCTAAATATAAGTGATTTAACTGGTAAAAATAACAATTGAAAAGGAATAATGATTCACCCCCCCAGTATTTCCAACAATTCTTGCTTGGGCTTTGTCTTCACCTCACCTCTGATACCATGTTAATTTTAGGTATGTTCTATGGTAGAGCAATCTATTTCAATTTTCACAGCTAACTCAATATCTTTTCTAGATTACCAATCACATCAACATAAAAGTAAATTGTAGATAGAACATAAATAGAAATCGCAGAAGACAAGCCAAGACAAGAGGACACAAGATGTGGTGCTAGCCAGGGACAAACCCCAATGTGGGAAACCCTTGATCAATTCTTCTTATATGTTCTTCGATAGTTCAATAGAGAGAGATAGTACATATACATTAGAAGTCAACACTTTGACTTGAGAAGATAAGAGACCAGACATCAGAGATCTTCACCATGAAGATAACACAATGCAGTATATAATAGGCCTAGAGTAGCTCAACCAATTTCCCAAAATACTTAAACTTTCCTTCTATAATGCTCTTCCTCCTTTTCTACTTCACTGCTCATGTCAAGTCTGCCCATCTAGAAACTTCTGTAAGCTGAAAGGACTGAAGCATTTCATAGTAGACTTGGACACTGAATAGAGCACAAACACTGTGAGCTATAACATTCTAAATCAACCCCACATATTTTCTCCAATGATACCTTGCCTTGTGGGGTCTGAACGCAACACTTAAGGAGGCCTCCAATTGCTGGCTATGGCCTGTGGCCTAGCCCAGTAGCTGACTTTAACCTTGTCCCTTTATACAGTTATCCAATTAGCCTTCAAGCAACAATCTCATATTTCCTCCTCATTGGATACTTTTGCTCGACATATCATACCCAAACATGGCCCTGCTGTCACCTACAACAACAAAAGCTAGGTGACTGTGTAAGGCTCCTTTCTGGCCCTATTGTCACCTACAACAACAACAACTAGGTGATTATGTAAGGCTCCTTTCTAGACAACAACCAACTGTTAGTATTGCCTATGACCATCCTCCTAAAGTTGCGGATCATCTTATAGCTGTGAAACAAGAATTCAGGCCTTCCTAGAATAGTCATCCTCAATTATGGATTGAGGCCTTTAATGATAACGTATTTTAGGACACCTTATTACAGTGAACAAGGGATTCTTTATCACCCTTCACTGTGTATTAAGGTCACCTCTTCTTAACAACATTTAGGGTTTATGACTGTGCTTTGAAATAGCAGTTAGGGCATCTCCCTTTAGCCCTATGTTCAGATTTCTTCCTAACTATTTGAGGGCTTCCTTATGACAGTGTAATACATCTCCCTTTTGCCTATGGCTAGATCTTCTTGCTGCACTTCTAGCGTATAGGACTCTTCTCCTAGAGTCTTCATTATGATAACATATTAGAACCTTAATGGTTGCAGATTGGGAGCTCCATAGACACCAGATCAATGTTCTCTTCTTGTTGCATTTGAGGGTCTCTTGAGAAAGCAAATTAGGGTCCCTTCATGACCTGCGGCTAGGGCATTTGGGACAACATATGAGGGCCTTACCTTCAGCTGTGTGAAGGCCTCTTTTACTGCCGCTAGGGATCCCTCTAGGATTCCTTAGATTTGCGTTGAAGCTCCCTTAGACCAGGGAGCCTTTTCTTGGCTACATTGAGGGCTTACACTTCACTACCCTTCTTGACTGCAGCTAGGGAACATCCAAAACTTCTCCATTAGGGCTGCGTAGAAGGTATCTCCTCTAGACCTCCCCTTCCACCAAAAACCCAAACAAGTGGAGAGTGAGATCATAAGATATCATTGTTAAATGACTTGAAGTCCACCTCTATTTATACTAAAATGTTGAGCACAAGCGGGGTTTATTTGGTTGCTGGCAGACCTTGACGAATTGTCCCATAACACTAATAAATTCATATCTCCATGAATACTTATCGGAATCGGATGATCTTTAGATCAATCCTACACCTCTTGATGAGAGGGATCCAAGAAAAATATCAGCTGTCATTAATAAGATGACCCACATGGAGTTTGGCCCTAATTTCCAATTTCAATAGTACAGGTGGTGCATGTAATCAGAGAAGGGTGTACATGAATTGTGCAATTTTGGATGAGAAATTTTCCTAATTAATAGGGGCTAATTCCTAAAGGAACAATGCAAGGAAATAAGAGCTCAGTAGGTAGGAAAAATGGTTAAGTATTTTCCAGGGTTAGTCTGTGAAGAAATGAGATAGACTATACTAGTGTAGAGGTTGCTCAAGCTTGAGAAAGCATGGTATTTCTTCTCTATTTTATGATTAATGCAATATAGATAGGAAGGGGTTTTGAGAACTTTCTTTCCCCTAGATAATTATCTATGTTTATCCATTGATTCATGTCACATGTTTATGATTTCCTTTCTCTATCGTGAATTGCTTTCTGCAGTTGAGTAGAGTAGATTCAAGTTTTTTGTTTTAGTAAATTAGATGAGCAATTTTGAATCTACATACGAATTTCTACATGGTATCAATGCAAGATTCATAGTAGAGAAAATAATTTGAAGTTGTATTTGTAGGAGGATCGAATTTGCAGGATCAATTCCAAAGAGCTAGTAGGATGTCTTTCTATGGATTGATTCTCGAATATGTGCTTGAGGGAAGCTTGAATTTTGTTGCTTGGAATGACATGATGGAGGAGGCGTTGGAGGATAATGGGTTGAAGGAATTCATAGATATTGAGATCCTGAAACTACTATCAGTTGATGTTCAAGATCTAGCAGAATGGAAGAAGTGTGTATCTAAGGCGAGGAGGATCATATTGGAAGGTGTGAAGGATCACATAATCTCCAACATCCATGGGTAAAAAACCCCGTATGTAATGTAGAAAGCACTGATAGAGTTGTTGCAGAACAATAGCGACCATAGGAAGCTGGTGCTCAAGGACAAGCTTCGAAATATCAAGATGCAGAAGACTGAATCTATTCAATAGTACCTGAGCTGATTCACACATTGTCGTGATGAAATTGGAGGAGTTGGGGTTATTGTTGTGGACTATGATATTGTAAGCCTATCCCTTCTAGGCCTTCCCATGAGTCGGCACAACTACCAGGATTTGGTAAATGGGAGGGAGAAGCTACCAAATTGGGAACTCCTTTGGTAGGATTTGGTGTAAGAGGAGATAAGCCGAAATACTAGAGATGGGACCTCATACAAGGTTGAGGATGAGAAGAACTGTGCCTTGGTCGGAAAAGCAAAGAAAGGGAAAGGGAAGAAATGACTATCCAAATCCAATCAAGGGGGAAAGAAGAAATACTTGTCCAAAAGCAAGTGATTTCATTGTCATGAACTAGGACACTATGCCATGAAGTGTCCACACAAGAAGGCATGAAAGAAGCCCTCAAGAGTGACAGGTGAAGCTTTGGATTCATAGTTCGATCTTGATTTCACCCTCATAGCTTTTATGGTGAGTATTGTGATGGGTAGTGTGTGGTATTTGAATAGTGGAGCTTCATTCCATATGACAGGAAACCAATAATTTTTTAGTGACCTGGAGGAGAAATACCTCTAGATGCACATCGAGATGGGAGATGATGGAAGGTATAGTGTTACCGGTATTGGTAAAGTTACTTTTTAGAGGGAGTTTGGCTTCCCTCTAAAACTCAAGGATGTCATGTATGTTCCAAGTTTGAAGAAGAATCTTGTTTCAGTTGCTATGTTGGACGACCATGGCTATGATGTGATATTTAGCAAAGGAAAGGCTTTCCTTAGACACGTCGCCACGAGACAAGTGAAGTGAATCAAGGTTCATGTGAAGAACCTGTACAAATTGGATGTGGAATACTGTGCAACGTTGAGCACAAAAGTAGAAAATGTGTAGAGACAAGATAGCGATGAATTATGGCATAGAAGACTTGGCCATTTGCATCATGGCACTTTAAATATCATGCAACAAATTTATACAAGACTTCCCAAAGGAGCACTAGAGAAATGAGATACATGCAAAGGGTGTACTTTGGGGAATTTTACAAAATCCACCTTCAATGATTGGGATAGTAAAGCGCAAGCAGTCCTCGAAAAAGTTCACTCTGATGTGTGTGGACCTTTCTCGACAACCTTCGCTACCAAGCACATGTATTATGTAATATTTGTAGATGATTTCTCACAGAAGTGCTGGATTTTCTTCATGCAGAAGAAAGACTAGACATTCTCCAATTTTGTTGAATTTAAAACACTTGTTGAGAAAGAGACGGGCAAGAAAGTGAAGGCTCTCAGGGGTGATAATGGAGGTGAATATATGTCGAATGAATTTAATTTTTTTTGTGCAAAGGTCGGGATTCAATGGGAGTTGAAAACACCCCACAAGCCACAACAAAATGGGGTGGCTGAGAGGAAGAACAAAATTATTGTGGGAGTAGCAAGGGCGATGTTGCATGACCAAGCTCTACCAATGCACTTGTGGGTTAAAGAATGCAACACAATGGTCTATTTGCAGAACAAGAGTCCTCATTAGATTCTTGGCATGAGTACACCAAAGGAAGCTTTTTCATGGAATAAATGAAATGTGTCACACTTCAGGATATTTGGATCATCAGTTTATTGTCATGTTTCCAAGGAATCAAGGAAAAAGCTAGAGTCAACAACATAGTTGGGCATATTTATGGGGTACAAAGAAACACCTCGTAACTATCGTGTGTACTTGCCATCTCTTAGGATGACATTTGTTTGTAGGTATGTGAATTTTGATGAGGAGAAGGCAATGCTGTGTTCTCTTGAGAGGGAGATTTAGTTGCATTCAGTTCATGAGCTTTTAGCTCCAAAAGAAGATCCTCAAACATTTGTGGAGCAGCCAAAAGAAGAGGAGTATAGCGTGGAGACATGCACTCAAGCAGAGACATCCATAGATGGAATGAAACGAAAAAGGGAAGTTGAGATAAGTGCATGATGCTAGAGATGATGTGGGAGAACCCACATCACAATGCAGGTAGAGGAGGTCACCAAATCAGTACACTAGCTACATGGATATGATGAGTGAGTTTGTAGACACTGAGCCATCCTCATTCGAGGAGTTGTAGAGAAACCAATATGGGTTGATTCTATAGTAGTGGAATATGATTCCATTATCAGAAACAACATTTTGGAAGTGATCCCAAGACCAGATGACAAACCAGTGGTGGGTTCAAGATGGATCTACAAGGTGAGTCAAGCAGGAAACGAAGGCATTGAGAACTACAAAGCCATATTTGTGACCAAGGGGTTCTCTCAGGTGGAGGGAATTGACTATGAAGTTTGTTTTGCACCAATAGCAAGGTACTCTTCGATCAGATCAATTTTATCACTTGCATCACATATTGGATAGAAGATACATCAGATGGATGTGAAGAAAAAATTTCTCAATGGAGTTATTGAGAAATAGGTGTACATTGAACAACCAAAAGGTTTTGAGAGCTTCGATAAAGAGTCACATGTGTGCATACTCAAGCGAGCGTTGTATGGATTGAAGAAAGCACCCCGTGTTTGGTACACCAGGATCAACAACTATCTTACCACGTTGGGCTTCACCAAAAGTGAAGCATATGCTTTATAGTATTATTGTTGAAGGTAAATTATTGATTATAATATTATATGTTGATGATTTAATTTTAACTGGTGATGATAAGTTGATCAAGTCTTGCAAAGAGGATCTTGCAATAGAATTCAAGATGAAGGTCATGGGGCTCATGCATTATTTCCTTGGTTTGGAAGTATGGCAAGGAGATGGGGAATTGTTTGTCTCTCAGGGAAACTATGCCAATGATACACTAAAGAAGTTCTTCATGGAGAGCAGAGATCTGTTGCACTCAGCTCAACAGAAGCAAAGTACATGGTTGCAAGTTAAGTAGCATGTGAGGTGATATGGATGAGAAATATTCTTGTTGGATTATTTGGTCAGATGATGGATCCTACTATGACTTACTGTGATAATCAGAGTTGTATCAAACTCCCTAAGAATCCTGTATTTCATGATAAATCTAAGCATATCGACATCTGGTATCACTATCTACGAGATTGTGTGCAAAGACGGATCATGTTGTTGGAGGACATTCCTACAGAGGAGCAAGATGCAGATATTTTGATAAAGGCATTCTCAAAGGGAAAATTTGAGTTCCATAGAGGCAAGATAGGGGTATCAGATATTCCCTTTCTTATTGAGAGGGAGTGTTGAAAATGCAACAAGAAAATCTAGTTTTGACTTTGCCTTGGTCAAAATAGATTAAAATTAAAATTTCAATTTTAGTAAAACACTTGGAGGTAGTTTACTGAGGTGATATTACATTTATAACACAATTAACTCAGTTAATTCGAGAAGGATACAATTGAGTTTAGTTTAGTATGATTGATTGCCAATTTCTAGCAATCTATTTCAGTTAATTTGAGTTATTGTGAGTTAAACTAGTTCTAACTATTAGAGAACTAGTGGAGGGTCCAACAATGGTGTGTACCTCAGTGATCAATCAATTAACTCATCAATCAATCCAAAATAATTGATGCATGTAGGAACTCGAGTTACCAAGTTGATATTGGAGTTCAAGGGAAGTATACTATCAGTTGTAAACAATTCCAAATTGTATAGGTGGTGCATGTAGTCAGAGAAGGACCTATAGGACTTGTGCAATTATGGATGAGAAATTTCCATAACTAATAGGGGCTAATTTCTCAAGGAACAACATAAGGAAATAGGAGCTCAGCAAGCAGTAAAACTGGTTAAGTATTGCCTGGGATTAGTCCGTGAAGCAGTGAGATAGACTATACTAGTGTAGCATTGCTTAGGCTTGAGCCAACACTGTATTTATTCTCTATTTCTCGATTAATGCAATATCGATAGGAAGGGGTTTTGAGAAATTTATTTCCACTAGATAATTCTCTGTGTTTATGTATTGATTCATGTCACATGTTTATGATTTTCTTTCTTGATCGTGAATTTCTTTCTCTAGTTGAGTAGAGTAGATTTAAGTTTTATGTTTTATTAAATTACATGAGTAGTTTTGGATCTATATAGGAATTTCTACAGTTTTTAACAGATGTCGAGAGTTTGGAATATCATTAAACCCCTCCAAATCTGTGTTTGGGTTAGCTGAACGAAACTTACTGGGTCATATTATTTCCAAAGATGGTGTTATCACTTAGGGAAAACCATGGATGTGGGAAAAACCCTAAGGTAACCTCATAACCTCTTTTAGGTTGAAAGCCAGCCCTTCAACCTGGAGAGGGATCTCTCCGTAAAACTCAACTACCCTATGGTTACTGTAATAAAAGTTTTTCTGCAATTGAGTTCAGATGGCCAGATTTAGATCTAGGTGAAATTGGTTGGGTGGTTTTCAGAACATACAATTGGGCATGGAGTCCAGTTCTTAAACAAATGAAATTACATATCCAATGAGCAAGCTGTACAAAGCATGAAAGCAACAAGTCCTTTGTTTTTTCGGGAAATTGGAAGGAAGAAGAACAAGAAGGAAACAAAGTTTATAAATGACTGGAACAACAAATACTAATTGCTAATAATACAAGAGAGAAGCATAAATGAAATCCAATCTTAGAAACTTACATTCTCAAGCATGAGAGAGAATTTTCATAACAAAGAAGTAGTGAAAAGGAAATGCAACACATGGGTTTACTGCAAATTCCTCATTAAAAACTGTAAATATATTCAAGGTTTCTCAAATATGTCAGACTACAAATATGTTTTTCAATTAAAATCCAACCCTTATTCATTCTTCATAAACTCTTATATAAGACTTACATAACTGTTTGCACAATAGTAGTCACCATATAAATTACAATAATCTAAGATATCTGAAATATCTTTCAAGTTCATGCATGTAAAATATAAAACTTAAAAAATATTCTCTCTTTCCTAGAATACCTATAGGAAAATATACTTATGTTTAGGTAAAGCAAGATATCTTGTTAAAATTCCTCCCTTGGAAATAGAACAGGTCCCTAAATGGTAGCTCAACATCCTAGCTGGAAAAACAGGTCCCTCTGCAAATCAGGATGAAAACTCCTCCAAAACCGCTTTTCCTTTTCATCCTGCTTTTCTTCAACTTTGCTAGAAAAAAAAACTAATACTATAGATGTCAGCTTTACTGATTTTTTGTTTGCAACTTTTGTTGACAAGCTAACTGTCATCATTTTCATTTTCGCCTATTTTCAAAAGCGCTGACAACTAAGAGCTTAGCATTTCCTCTTGTTTGAATATTCCTGACAATGGAGATGTCAATGCTCCTTGTTCGCTCCAAAATTGCTGACAGGTAGACTATCGACCTTTTCCTTGTATTGTTTTTCCATCAACTGGCACTGGTAGTTTTTACCCCAAAATAGATGATAATGGCTCTGCCAACATTATAAAAAATGCTTACAATGGGAATGTTAGTTCTCCCGATTGTTATGCTACATGAAAAAGCTATAATGCCGACTGTCAGCGATAAAGTGAAAACTCAGTTTCATAAGATAGGTAGGCAAAAACTATAAGTTTAATACCCAAGCATCTTAGCTGAGGGTACTAGCAGCCTTTAGAAATACATCTACCTTCTCCAATCTCTGTTTTTTACTCTGCCTTTCCTCCATGAGTCCCTTTTTCACAGTTTCTTTGCTTCGACTCTTCCTAGAGCTTGTAGCCTTCTTCTTCCTGTTAATAATAAGGTCATTCAGTGGCATGTTGTCCATGTCAATCACCTCCTTAGCCAACCCCAGGTTATTTTTGAGTTTGATCTTGTATCTTAACTAGTTAGTTGGCATGTTATGTCGATTACCACGCTTAGATCCGTTAGGCAGTGGCTCCTCCTCTTTACTTTCCACCTCTATTTCTCTTCCATTAGGGTCCTCTGGTTTAGCTGTGTCTACATGGGAAGCTTTGGAGGGTGGAGTTGTAGCATGGGAATAGTCAACATCAATTGGTGGGGTCACAGGGGGTACAAGTTCTAGTTTATGAAGCTGAACACTTTTCTTCTGGTAAACCTTAGGGATCTTCGGACCAGATGAGGTAGATGGAACTCCTAGGTTTTCTTGGTTGGGAGGGGGTTCAATAGGAGCTTGACTTTTTTCTTTCTTCCCCTTTTTGGCAGTTTGTAGTCTTCCTCTTCTTCTCTTAATGGGTTGAGGTTAAAAACCTCCCTAGAAAATGAAATGACTCTAAGCCCTTCCTATCTTGGCTAGATGGTTATCTATTATGAATTTTATCAGGGCTTTGTGGTATATAAAAGGAGAGGAAGGATTAGTACGGGCCATGAACCTAGTTTCCATATGTTTAAGGCTCTCTAACAAATAAAAAGATGGATTGATCCTAATCTGACTGACAAGATGAGCGAGAAAGTAAAAATGGTAAAGTTTCACTCGATTATACCGAACTTCACATGTAAAATATTGCTGACAGAGGCATAGGGGGACGTTCCATTGGTTCTACAACCATTTCTTTCGAACTTGAGCCCTCGAATTTTTCCGTTTGAATTATTATTTGAAGAGGAAGGGGACATTAATCCCTGCCAGAATGTGTCTGTGAAAGATTTTCTCACCATCTGCTAGTAAGGCCGTGGCCTCAGTAATGGCTTTTTCTATAACTGCAAAAGGCAAATGTCCCACCTCTACACGGTTCCCATCAAACCCCTTCAAAAAACACTGAGCCACAAGGTCATGGTGGTTCGAACAAAAGTGGAAGAATTTTCTCCATCATGGCTGCTGAAACAATTGGGGAATATTAGGGTAAATGTCTAGCAAATCTGCCGCCTTGGGCTCGGACCAGTTCATTTTATCTCCTCTCCCCATTTTTCTACGTGGTATTCCTGGGATTCTAGCCTAAAACTCTGTAAACAAAATAACTCCCAATGCCAAGTGTAAAGGATCCTGAAATAACAACAACCATCTGCTTATGGGACAAGCCAAGGTAACTTAACATATGGTCGAGGTAAAACACATGGCAAGTGAATAATCATGTCATTCCATGTTATGACTATGAATAAAATTCGTATCATATGATAATATTGTGTTAAATGACCTCTCACTGATTACAACAAATGGAAAATGATTAACCTGATACTTTTACCCTTTCAAAAATGATGGAGACACGTTTAATCGAAAACGTTGATGCTGACGTGGTTAACACAATCGTTTCTTTTTAAATTTGAAAATTGGTTTTGGAGCTGACAATTGGCCTGTCAGCCAAAATGAAAAATGTTTCTATGCTCGTTGTCAGTGAATTCCTTCACAAGACCATATCGCATTTCCAAAAACACTGATAGCCTCGCTATCAAAAATTTTCCTTGTTTATTACAATTTAAATGCTGACATTGCAACTATCAGCATTTTCTAAAAATTTAAAAAACGAAGTTGATTGTGATAACAACTGTCTCCACATGAATGTCGTCGATTAAGAGATGATTTTACAAACTCTGAACTTGAAAAAATATAACTGTTTCTAGAAAACTTTTATTTTTCTAATGAATATTAGCAGAACCTCAGGGCCTTTGCTTCAGGCTTCAATTCCTTTAGAATATTCATCCACATCTACAAGATATTTTTCAAAATATATTGATATGTACAATGAAACTTGAAAATCATTGTGTGTTTAGGAGATATAATGCTTCATGAAACTTCCATTGACTGAACCTGCTAACAGAAATTATCCTTGCAGACCTTCTAAGATGACACTGTTTTTACCCCGGAAAGTTGCAATTCTGTATGGTCCTTTCCAATAGTTCTCAAACTTCCCGTGTTTACCCTTATCCTCAATGCGGGCATCCCATTTTAAAACTAGTTCTTGGCAAATGAAGTCATCCTCTTTAGCTTTTATGTCAAAAACTTTCTTAATCTCATCTTGTACTTACTGATATTTTTCATACACCCTTTCTTTGGTTTCTTGCGCTTCAATTAGCTTATTTATCCTTCTTTGTTGCTTATTTGGTTCTTCTCCCAACTCTTGCAAATATTTCATAACATGCGTTCCAATTGAAACATGAAACAATGCGTCAACACCATACACCAATTGGAAAGGAGAAGTGTTGATTGACCTCTTAGTACTAACTCTATCTGCCCATAATGAAAAATTGAGTTTTGTGTGCCAAGCCTTTTTGTTATCTTCTAACAACTTTTTAATAATTATGACCAAACTCTTATTGGAGGATTCTGCAAGTCCATTACCTTGAGGGTAATAGGCTGTAGAATGGCTGAGTGTGATATAATAGTCTTCACAGAATTTTACTAACCTCTTAGACTTAAAATACTGTGCATTATCAGTAATTATCCTCTTTGGGCAACCAAATATAGAAATAATATTTTCTAAGAGTTGAATAACCACAAGATCAGTAGCTTGCCTACTCGGAAGTGCCTCAATCCACTTTGTTAAGTAATCTGTTCTTGTTAAGATCCATCTATGTTGTGATGATGATGCCAGATGAATTTCACCTATGAAGTCAAGGCCTCAATACTGGAAATGTGCTTCCACAGAGATAGGTTTCAAAGGTAAAGACATTAGTTTTGACTTACCCTCAAACAACTAACATTTGTGAGAAGCTGCTACTTATTTTATAATATCAGAAAATAAAGTAGGCTAGTAAAAACCAACTCTCAAGATTTTGTCTACTGTGGCCTTCCAGTAATGATGTCCCTGCTTTCAAGATCATTTATTTCTCTTCTTAAGTTGGTAGAATGAGTTATTGTTAGATATTGCCTCATTCAGATATTTTGTAACACTTTTTATATAAATACCTCCCCAAGAGAAGTATTCGGGGTTGGTGATATCTTTTCTAAGATTGCGCTGTAACTCTGAAGACTTGTTGAATACGAAGGCTGTTGGATTTCAATGTGATTGCATCGTCTGAATGTGGAATTGATACTCTGGTCCTCTGCTACAGAATTTTTGAATCGTTTTATGGATCAATAAGTTTCTCCTCACTTATGTTTTACAATTTTTGTGTTTACAATCATCATATATGTTTCATGATCTTAGTAATAGAAAGAAAGAATAGCCTAGAATCTGTTTGTTTACACTCTGTGCAATCTCTATTATTATTAATGTTTTCTTCAGAATTAGTATGAACAGGAATTCTTAATTGCTCCTGTTTCCCCTGGTTCTTTCACTGTGAATATTGACCAAGGAATTCTTAAATGCTCCTTAGTAATAATCATACACTTTCCCTCTGCCAACATGATGAAGGATTCTTAGTTGCCCTTCACCTATTGGCTCCATTCCATCTGATTCATTATTTGAAATTGTTCCAGTATTGATTTCCTTGCTCTGTTGTACCACCCTCGGTCAAAGAAACCATATTCAGAAGTCCATCCTCACAAACTCCATTAGCCCAATGGACTAAAATTCTTAGAATTGTATCCCAGTTATTTTAAAGATCACCATCCAAAAATCAAACAAACACTTGTACTTAACTAGCCTAATATAATTTGAAACAAAGCTAAATTTTAAAGAGAGAGCCCTCTCTGGATGCAGATTGGCTAGAATCTGTGTTCAAAAGATTGGTCTGTGGTTACCTCGGCCGTATTCCCTCCTTAGAATTTTCCTGGGGAACAATCTGAGTGATAACATCATTGGCGACTCCACTGGGGACCTAAATCGCTGTTTATTTTTTCAGATCAGTCCCTGTTTTGAAAGATTTTTAGGAAGATTAAGAATTCCCATAGTTTAAAATCTCTTAGAAAGAAAACATATTTAGAAGGTGGCTCCAAAGAAGAAGGTTCGGTATACTAGATCAAATCCAGATCCGAATCCCCCACCCGTATTTCCAAATCCTAATTTAATTCCTAAAAGCCTTAGAAGCCAACAGAAACTTATCCAATCTAAGCTTACTCCTTGAAAGATACTAGTCCTTCCTGACATCACTGTTGTTTCTCCTAGTTCACCATCACCACTGCAAAACATCTTTTCTACTCCCTCATCTACAACACCTATTTCAACTGTTATCCCTCTCTTCCAGATGTTGCACTTATCTATGCAAATATGGCAAACCGATATGCTCCCTTACAGTTACTTGCAAATCCAGGGGCTATGCCTTAAGATTACCAAAGCAAAATCACCTATTTTGACCATGCTGGTACGTACACTCCCCAACAACATACCATGAAAATGACAAACTATTTTGAGAATTATGAGATTGATGATGATGATGTCAGAATGAAAATTTTTGTTAAGAGCTTAACTGGTGATGTTAGGACCTGGTTTAGGGCACTCCCTGCAAACACAATTGCCAATCCACAAGCCCTTTATCAGACTTTCCTGAACAGATGGTAAAAGAAGAAGGATCCCCTATACATATTAGCAGAATATGAAAGCTTAAAAAGAGGTCCCTAAGAAGCTGTCCAAGACTATTGCACCAAATTTAATAATACCTACCATGCTATTCCAATAAATCTTAGACCTCCTCCAGATTTGGCCCTCATCAAATTTCCTGATGGATTTGACTCAAATATGGCTTATCAACTTAGGGAAAGAGCTCCTAGGGATCTAGAAGAGATGCAAAGAATCGCTGTAAGTGTTGAAGCCAATCTGGTTTCTAAACGAAACTAGGCCAGAAATGAAAGGAGAACAACTTTCAAAGAAGAACCATCAGCTTTGGAACAAAAGCTAGATGCTATCATAAAAGGAATGGACAGACTTGGGGACAGAGTAGAAACCATTGAGAGGAAATCATCCTGGGAGGGCCAACCAAGCAACACTGCAAGAAATCCAAATTTTAGAAAAAATCAAAACTCTAACACTGGAAAAGTTGGTCCAGACCAAAGCATTAGGCCTCCATTCCAAGAAAACTATGTTGAAGCTTCAACTTCTAGTGAACCCACGAAAGACACTCAAACCAATTTAACGGGTCTCAATACTGGACAACATATTTTCCTGACACAAGAAGATCAAGAGGCTCATACTCTTGGTCAATTCCAAATTCAATCAGGAGAATCCTTTGATTTTAGGGAAGGATATGATACAACTGCCTATGAAGTTCACAAATAGTATAATTTGAGAAGTAGGAGAATAGATGTCCCTGATGACCTTAAACACAAGGAAACCAAGCAACCTATCAAAACCAAAATCAAGGACCCTCATGTACAAGCCCCTTCTAAGGCAATTCTCAACCCAAATAGTCCAACAGTGGAAGATATTTCAGAAAAGCAACAACCTGATATACATCCCTCAGCTTCCACTTCTCTGAAAGAAATTGCAAACGAATCCTTAAAAAATGACATAGAAATAAACTTTGCTCAAAACAACATTCCTATAAAGGAAATACATGTAGAAAACCTAGCTGAAAAGGAAAACCTTGTTGCCCGAAATGCAAAAATCCAAATGGAGAAACCTTTCAACCTGGAAACCGAAATAGGCAAATTAAAAATAACCATTCCACTCTCAGAATTGGCTAAGCATGATGTCTATAGAGAACAAATCACTAGAACCCTTCAAACCTCAGAAACCGGAGATGCAGTAAATGTCCTTGATAACCAACCTGAACTAATCTTTGGCCCAGAAGTAAATGGAGAGTCGATAGATGGAGGAGTTCCTCCCTTTTGTGTAAGTTTAAACATCCATGACAAAATACTTCACAATGCAATGTTTGATTCTGGGGCCTCTCACAATTTGATGCCCAAATCAGTGATGGAGAAATTGGAACTAGACATAACCCGACCATACAAAGACCTATTCTCATTTGATTAAGCCAAGTTAGGTGCCTAGGATTGATTAAAGATCTGTGTGTATCATTGGTACAATACCCTGCCAAGACAATTCTAATGGATGTAGTAGTGGCTGATATCCCACCTAAATATGGAATGTTATCATTTAGATCCCAGGGTGCCAAGATTCAGGGCCCTTTACAACTTGACATGTCTTATGCCACCATATCAGTGTTTGGCCAATGAAAGAGGCTGTACAGAGAAACTTTGATGAAATATGTGGTCAGCAGTCAAGAGAAGCCTCAAAATTTTCCCATCTATTCCATGCATTCTGATATGGATTCCTTCATCCTATACAATGCCGAAATTCACCCCTCAACTGAACTAAAAAGTCTGACTTTCAGACAGGAAAAGCTCGCAAAGGAAAGTTCCATTGTGCAATTTCACGAAATTTCTAGCAACAATGACACATCAAATGCACAAGGACAACCACAGGGAATTGAGAATCTACATCCCCCTAGTCAGCAAAACTCTAAAACCCCTGATACTAATCACAATCAAGAAATTCTATGGTATTTGGAATTTGATGGGTCAGTCAATAAGCTAGGAGCAGGGGCAAGAATTTGGATACATAATCTGGAAAATGATCATGCTGAGGGACGTGCATATAGGTTGAATTTTAGATGCACTAATAACATGGCTGAATATGAGGCTCTCCTGCTAGGACTCAAATTGATTAAAACCTAGGTGCAGTAAGGGTATCAATTTTGGGAGACTTTGATTTGATTATTCAACAAATGAAAGGAAACTTCCTGAGAAATGATCTAAGATTAAGATCATATAGAGGAGTAGTAAATCAAAGGTTCTACAAGAAAAACTCAAGAAGATATTTGACAAGAGGACTAAGGCAGAAGATTTATTCATAGGAGACAAAATACTGAAATGGGATTCCAAAAGGGAAGATAAAGGAAAACATGGGAAGTTTGACTTCCTATGGAAGGGACCTTATACTATTCAGGCTTCACAAGGAAACAACACCTATTTTTTAAGAAGCCTGGATGGCACAGAAACAGAAGATGGACCGGTTAATGGTCGGATGCTCAAGCATTATTTTGATCTAGTTTGTTGATATATCAACAGTCTAATTTGTACATAAAAATGTTTACTTTCTGCAGTCATTACAGTAATAAGATAGGAATAAATATCTAGGGAACTTAAAATAAATAAAAAAATAAAAAATCTAGGAGCCGTGCCACCTTTTTGTGTTACATTTTTGCTTCAAACAAAAGCTCAAGAGGAAGATTTGGGAGCCCTAAATATCAGAAAAAACATTGAGACAAACTATCCCAAAATAGAGTTGCAATTGTTTGAATGAGCTTATCAAAAATGTATATATGTTGCAGAGGTGCAGTTTTGTCACTTACAACAAAAGGGAAATTTCAGAATGCAACAAAAATTGAACATAAGGCCATCTAACCTGCTGTTCTTGGCTTTTCACTAGGAAAAGCCATCCCCAAGTGGAGCCAGTGTTATGCTCCTATACCAATAGGTGTCATTTTTCATGATTGACTGGTAAAATCCCAAATATGTTCATCCTTTCTTTGCTGTAAAGGTTCCATATTTTGTAAAGAAATGAAAAAAATTAAAAAATGAGAAGAGGGTATGCCCTAAAAGAAAGATCAAAGGGAAAAAAGAATGAATTGGTCAAAAGAAAAGAAATGAACCCCAAAGAAAAGACTAGGAAAGTGTGCTAGTCCAAAATGCCACTACTATTCTATTTTTGCATAAAAATCTCATTGTGTGCAATCAGTTGACTTTTGTCACAGTTGATGGATGGCCTAATAGCTCAATCTTGGCCAAGTCCATATTTAAATTTACTTGTTTTAGAAATAGAGAATAAAGTCTGTCCAAACAGTTCAAGCTTGGCAGATAAGTAATTAGGTAGAGAAGCAAAGGTGCTCAACAGCTAAATCTGAGCCACTGGAAGAAATAAGGGCAAACTTAGATAGGATGGTAGTTAAAAGAAAAGAAGAGAGTAAGGGTTTGCTAGTTCAAATACACCCAAGGAAAAAGGAAGAAAAAATGTTAGATGTAATAGGCTGGGTAGGCAGTTTTTATGTTGCAGAGGCAGGTTTGTGAGTAATTTTGTCTTTCAAAGATAATTCATCTCTCATGGATACCATAAGCACAATGGCAATGGTTTGGCTATTAAATAGATGAAGCATGTCTAACTTCCCCTCCACATTTCTCCAAAAAGCACTTACTGACCTCCCCTCAAGGATATTGAGACCTGCTCAATACTCCTAAATCACTTCATTTCAAGTAAAAGACTAAGTGAAACTCTGTCTTTACTTGGGCAAAGGAAGCCACATTTCTTGTGTAAAGAAAACCTGTTTATTTCCCTAAGCCTAAGTATCTCAAACATTAGACTTAGCACTAATTCCTACCTGAGTTTCATATTAACACTCTAACTTTATTATGTAAATCCCCATGCTTTTTCCTTTCCCGTAGTATATTAATGTGTGAAATCCCCGAAATATTTAATTATTCCCCGCCTCGGTTGTAATATCAACCATATTATTATGTTTTTGGGAATTAAAGGTTTATCACAAACCTTATAATAACCCTCACGCGCGACCATGGGATTTCTTTTAACCTTCGGTTAAATAAATAACCAAATCCATGATTCTATTAACCAAAGGTCATAACCCGCCCACATTAAAAATGTTGATTTAATACGTGGGCCCTCACATCATATCCCTCCACCATGTCCATTAAGCGCTGACCGTCGGATCCGGGCTCTCCCATCCGACGGCCCACAGCGATATCGCAACCCCTCCGATGCCTGAAGAATAGCGTTCGGGAAAATGACAGTTTTGGCTACCGTACAAGAAACACGTGGTGCCCGCCCAGGGTTATCGCGACCCCTCCGCCCAAAACAGCTTTTGTCCAAAAGCGGTGCGGGAAATACCGCTTACTGCCCACCCCCCGCTGGCCACTCATGCTGACATCACCCCGACATCATCTCCCACATCATCTTCCACCTCATCACCATGTCACCCACATCGCGACAAAATCTCACGTCATGATGACGTCATCACAAAAAAGTGCCAAAAACCCGTAAAGCCAAATTTTTATCAAAAATCCATGAAAATGTCGTTTTCATGCATTTTTATTGGTTGCTTTCATGAGATCTGCGCATGCAAATTAACGTCCAAGCGGTCCCGGGAGCTGCAGTTTGTCACCCCGACCAACATACTTTGGCATTCCACTCTGCAATTCGTCATCCGAACCTGCAAATTACTCCAATGCGTTGTTAAAAACAAGTATTTACCTCAACTTCGTTTCAAAACCATGTTTCTTTAGCTTTCCTCTGCAAAATTTTCCAAACAAGCCAAATTTGAGTTCAATTCACCATACCACCTTCAAATAAGCGCAACAAAACCACTGTTTTTGCCCAATTTTTCCAAAAAAACCCTGCAAATTTCATCTTTCTCTGTAAATTCACCCAGCGATCTAAATTCAAATCCACGGTGGTCTACAATTCCCAAAGGAAAAACCCCTGAACTGTTATTTTGTCTATTTTGTGCCACAAAAACCCAAATTCTACTTTGAAAATCATAGGGAACTGAGCAAACATGGAAGCCCCTGCACCTGTGGCCCTCAATATTGCACCCCTCAATGCACCACACAAAGAACTGGAATGGATAGCTTTAGCTGACAGGGATTTTCAGATTAATGACTTAATTGGCCAAAAGCCTCACCTCCAAGATTTTTGTGAAATTAGGAATAGCTACCGCAGCAATGCCGATGTCTATGGAATTTGGGAGTCCAACATGCCCATGTACTACCTCCCTTCAGTGAATGTATTCCTTGACCTCATCCACCATTGTTGTGCTAATTATGAGCCTACTCAAAGGGCAGTGATGGCCCCTTCTGGAAATGTCCTCTTTCATATCACCCCTGAATCCATCAATGAGATGCTGCACTTCAAGCCAACTCAGCCTCTGGCTCCTCTTTCTATGGGATTCTTGCTTAACCAAGGTGCTAAACTGCCCAGTTCAGAGATAACAAGAATAGCTCAATTGTTCATGAAGCCAAATTGCCAGCCCCAACAATCACCTCCTTATCTAGATACTTGGTTCACAGAAGCAGGAAAGTTCCTTGTTGACATGATATCCTACATTTTAGGATTTAAAACCAGTGAATATGTTGATGAGACCACCTTAGTTCTCTTGTCAATATTTACTCCAGGATAGCCCCCTGCTGTCAAGTATGATTATGCCACCTTCATAGTTGATAAGATCCATGAGCAATTCATGAATCTGGACAGAGAAGGAGTTTTCAAGTACAAATCATACATATATCATCTGTTCCTATACTATCAAATAGACAGTTTTCAGTTTCCCATTAGAAAATTGGATTTCAAAGGAGAGCGAAGGTATGTAATATTCTGGACCTCAGTCTTCCACCATGTTCATGACTCCTCTTATACCTACTGTGAGTTTATTGATTTGTTCATACATCCAGCCTCTTCTTTATTGATGACAACTCCTCCTGCTAGACTTTCTGGTGAAATGCAAAAAATTTTACAGCTCTCCAAAAACTACAGTATAGGCCACTGGTACTTATACCAGAATCACACTGAAATCAGAATATTTGGCTATGAATTGTGCCCCTACAAGCTACACAAATTTGTGCCCATGAGATTGTTTGCACTGGAGTATTTCAGGCAGTTTATCCATGCAGACATAACCCACTTTTGCAGTGCTAAGAAAAAGGCACAGCTCAAAAATAAGAAATCAATTGGGCTCATTTGTCTTCAATAAAAGGGAAGCGTGGGAAGAGGCTGATAAGATTTTAGGGGAGCAACTTAAGCTAAAACAAAGTTTTTATTGTGCGCCATATGACCCCTATCATTTCATAAGTTACAAAAAAGTGAAAAACAAGCTAACAACATATGTTCATCATAAGATCCCTGAAATTCAACAGTATGCTAATCAACAAGAATGGATAAAAGGCACATTAGTTGAAGAAATTACTGAGGAAGAGGAATTGGAAAAGGCAATGAAAGAGTTTGAAAAAACGCTTGACCTGGACTCTTTTGGACAGGTATCCTTCAAGCTGCCTCAGCACATAGGAGGTGACACATCTTTTGCTGGGACTTCTCAGCAGCCATCACAAAAGGCCAACACAGGGTCAGCTAAAGGTAAAGAGGTGATAGACACAGAGCAGGAAAAAATGACAAACCAATCTGCTACATCAAAGGAACAAAGTCAAGGGAAACTTCCCCCAACTCAGACCAAGGCACCAAAAATTCCTGCACTACAAACTCCTCTAAATGAGGAAAAAAGCAAGAAAAGAGACAGAGAAGAAGGCACACCTATCAGTGGACCAGCAGAACAGCCAGGGGAAAAGAGACAAAGGTTAAATCCTTACTCTGAAGAGGAACTCTTGGAAGAAACAACAAGCAACCTAAGGGTTGAGGGAATGACTGAACATCAAACTTCTCTAATGGTGGGCACATCAGCTAGCTCATACCAGCAAGAGCTAGAGAGGCAGCATAGTGTGGAAGTTTCATCCACCAGGCCTCAAAGCAAGCAACAAAGCAAGCAAGGTTCGGATATTAAGAGAACCTTCATTGAAATAAAGGCAAAGAATGATCCGGTGAGAATTCAACTTTATAATCACTTGATGAGGACAACTCCCACAAATCAAGAAAGGCTAATGTCAGCATATAACATTCACGAAGGCAAAATTATCCTTAGTCATTTTAAGCCCAAAATGCAACAACCACAATCAGCTGCTGATTATATTAGGACCAATCTAGAAGTTATCTCCAAAGATCTCCATCCAATGGACTAGATTGAATTACATAAGCAAACTGGAGAAATTGCGTACTCCACCTTGGCCGACAAGGCATTATTAGCTCACAAATTGCATAATTCATTGCACAACACCTCTGGCCAATTAGAGTTGGAAACGACTTCTTCATTAGCCAAGGATAACAGGATCAAATCCTTGGAAGAAATTATCATTGAGATGGAACATGATCCCAAGGATTCCAAGGGCATAAAAGCATTAATAAAAAAGAAGGAAGAAGACATTGCAGCTCTCATAAAGCAGCTCAAGCTTCCTATTACCATGCATCCCCAAACTACAGAGATTGTTGAGTAGAAATCACATGAAGATATGATGGATCTGCTAATAAAAATGAATGAAAGATTGGCAGAAACAGAGCAGGAATTGGAGAAAGCACTACAAGGGAAATAGGGAGAGTCGACTTCCTAGCCACTCGAGACATCTCCAACAGGCATAACGGCCCCTCCTACTACTTCAACATCAGAAATCATCACAGGTACAGCAGCAGGCAACAACACTACTATGACAACAAAACAGTTGATAAAGGTTATGGAGGAGTTAAAACTCCAAGTATCAGAACTGAAGGAAGCCAAAGAGAAATTAGCAAAATTAGAAGTGAGTTATGACAAATCAAAAATGACTGTGGCAGAAAGAAGAAGAGATGTAAAAGCATTGGAAAACAAGGTAAGATCCTTAGAAAAAGATCTTTCTCTTCACAAACCTCTAGTAGAAATCAAGAAAATCTTGTGGGCTAGTATTGGGCAATCCATCACTGATGAATGGAGATCAATACAAACAATCCATGAGCAAATTGACTTGATAGTACTAGCCCAAGTAGAGATTCAAAAGGCCAGGACATTATTGGGACACATGCCCGAATAGGACAACAGGCTAGTACATTTTTTAAATACCCACACTAGTGAAGAACTGGAAACACTGGATATCAGGGAGAGGACAGGCACCATTTTGACAGTTAAAAAAGTTCTGACCATGAGGAATTCATACAAAATTTGGAGAGAAAGTGCCAAGAGATGCAAATAGAAATAAATGCTTTTACAGGGAGGTTTGCAATTTTGTAGGAAAAGGGTCTGCCCAGTTTATTAACCAATGATCATAAACTAATGACACATGCAAACTATGCTCATAAGGTGAATACATATGTTGCAAATCAAATCACAGCCTCATCAAGCACTTCAGAAGAAAGAGCACTCCCATCAGGACAGAGCCTCTATGACAGTTTGGAAAATCTATTTTATATTGAACATGAAATAAACCATCTTTTCACAGTCCAACCCAATTTCTTAAGGTATATAGAAGCTGATGAAACATTAAAGAAATTGCAAAGAAACCAATTGCCAGGGGACCAATGGTGGCAAAGCATGTTGGAGATTCTATAAATATGTCTTTCATTTCTTTTGTCATCTTTATCTTGGCAAAATTCAATGCCCATATCACACGCCATAAAGAAGAAAACAACAGGGGACGGGAATCAAGCTGGAGCAACAGCATGTTAAAGCAGGATCATCCGAAAGGGCTGGGACAGCAGTGCAAGGATATCAATAGAAGACAACTACCGACCGACTCACTGAGCTTAAAAGTCAACATATCTGACCAACTAAAGCAGCCAACACAATAACAATTACTTCTTCATTTATTCTTCCCTGCTTTCAAGATCATTTATTTCTCTTCTTAAGTTGGTAGAATGAGTTATTGTTAGATATTCTCTCATTCAGATATTTTGTAACACTTTTTATATAAATACCTCCCCAAGAGAAGTATTCGGGGTTGGTGATATCTTTTCTAAGATTGCGCTGTAACTCTGAAGACTTGTTGAATACAAAGGCTGTTGGATTTCAATGTGATTCCATCGTCTGAATGTGGAATCGATACTCTAGTCCTCTGCTACAGAATTCTTGAATCGTTTTATGGATCAATAAGTTTCTCCTCACCTATGTTTTACAGTTTTTGTGTTTACAATCATCATATATGTTTCATGATCTTAGTAATAGAAAGAAAGAATAGCCCAGAATCTGTTTGTTTACACTCTGTGCAATCTCTATTATTATTAATGTTTTCTTCAGAATTAGCATGAACATGAATTCTTAATTGCTCCTGTTTCCCCTGGTTCTTTCACTGTGAATATTGACCAAGGAATTCTTAAATGCTCCTTAGTAATAATCATACACTTTCCCTCTGCCAACATGATGAAGGATTCTTAGTTGCCCTTCACCTATTGGCTCCATTCCATCTGATTTAGTATTTGAAATTGTTCCAGGATTGATTTCCTTGCTTTGTTGTACCACCCTCGGTCAAAGAAACCATATTTAGAAGTCCATCCTCACAGACTCCATTAGCCCAATGGACTAAAATTCTTAGAATTGCATCTCAGTTCTTTTAAAGATCACCATCCAAAAATCAAACAAACACTTGTACTTAACTAGCCTAATATACTTTGAAACAAATCTAAATTTCAAAGAGAGAGCCCTCTCTGGATGCAGATTGGCTAGAATCTGTGTTCAAAAGATTGGTCTATGGTTACCTCGGCCGTATTCCCTCCTTATAATTTTCCTGGGGAACAACCTGAGTGATAACATCCCCCTCAAAACAACAATCGTTGAAAAATATTTTTGATCCCAACTTTGTGTCTACTACATAGATTGGGTGGTTATCCGACTGGGTTCTACTGCTCACCATATAGGTCATTTGAACCTCTCATTATAATATTTTCATTTCACCAAAAAATGGTATAGAAGCATAAGTCATGTCCATTTGTAGATTTCCTCCCAATCTTTCTGCCCAAGATCGGGATAACAACATGCCAAATTTGGCAGGGATGTTTGCTACTACCATATCCGTCAAGACACTTTTAGCGGGAATTTGAGCTAAGGTGACAACTAAATCTTTAATCATCGTTTAGCATTTTACCTTTCTGGAATCAAAGGAGAACACATCTTTGTAGGGTATGGTAAATTGGATTCCTAGATGGTCCATGACTGACTTAGGCATGAGGTTATGTGAAGATCCATAGTCTAACATGGCGCTGTGAAGAATCATATCATGCATATTTAGAATTACATAAAATGTGGGCACGTCATCGTTTGCACTTGTGACGTGTGGACCAAACAAAAATTCGGGAGCATCATCATCTAGGTTCAAATAATCTTGTGAAATTATGCTGACTTGAACAATTTATGATTTTTTAATCGTAGTAGAAATTCTTTCGGTATATTTCTCATTCCTTAAAAGTTCAGCAAAAGGAATGGACACTTTTAACTTACTGATTTCATATTCTAGATTAAAAGCTATTTGTAAATTTTCTGAATCTTTTGTATTATTTCTTACTTCTTTCAGATTGCCCTTCTTTGGCTCCTCTAGCTTATTCAATATATTTTTTATAGGTTCAACTTGCTGTTCAACTGTTGTCTTTTGTGGAAAAGCTTTAATAGGAACATTCTAGTTTCTGAGGTTTTACTGTCTTTGAAAATTTTCCACTGCATTATTGTACCTTTACTAATAAACAACTGAATCATAGAGATGAACACTTTCCTTTTCTCCCGAGTATCCAATAGAAATGTCATGTTCTTCTTTGGTGGCAAACACTTGGGTTTCCTTGTCATTGAAGCACCTAATCTGATGGCCTTCTTCATCAATAATATCCTCATCTACAAATGATTATGGAAAAGGAGGTCGAACAATGGGCTGCTGTTCTTCAGGATATTTCTGCTCTCTAGGACGATTTTGAGTAGCTTGGGGTTTTCTGAAATTCGGATTTCAGGCTTGAGGTTGATTCTCACCTCGGGGAGGAGTCAACTTATCCACTAGTTTCTCCATAGTTTTGAGCATCACATCAAATTTCAAGTCAGGGGATGAAGATTACTCTTCTTTTAAACCTACTCTTCTTTCAACCTTCATTTTTTCCTTCTTTGCCAATAAATTGACCTCCACTCCAATTGCATTACTCTGCATTTTCTCCAAAGTAACAATATTTATTTTAGTGAGATGATAAGCCAACTCGACATCAAAGAAGTCACGATAATGTAATAAATCCAAACCTGGAGGGGGTTTGATTTCAACCGGAAAAGAATTATAAGTCTTATTAAGTCCGACTGTGAATTCTTGTGCAGGTTCTCCTGGGTTTCTTTTGAGTGCATTATACTTGGCTAAAATATGCAATGGGTTTTTCTTCACTTCCCATATGGTGAGAAACAACTGTTCAAACTACTGTAAATTATTAATACTAGATACAGTTAAAGATATGAACCATTTCTTTACCTCACCTGACAGATTTTATGCAAAACGTCTGATTTTGACATCCTCATGGTCAACTTCTTTTAGATCTATGAAAGCGTTGAGTTTTTCTACATGTTGCTGAGCTGTATAATACCCTGTACTGTAAAATTGAATAAGACGATGTCCATAATTATGTGGGAGGTCATAGATCTGAATCCCATGATCCAAAGGTGCATATCGGGTAGTCATAGGCCTACGGTGTGAAATTATACTAATAGCAGGAGTAAGGACAACAAAAGTTACAGGTACTAAGATTGTTGGAAGGGAAGTTGATGGAATATGCTTTTGAAATCCTCCATATAACAACTGAGTAGCCGGGGTAAACAAATATGGGATGAAATAAGGATAAGTCAGAGATTTAGTAGCAACTTGTTGAAGTTCCTGGACTTTTTGTTCCAATTTCTGAAAGTGAGCCGAAATCTCAAATTCTTGGGGTACAAGCTCTAGTTCTAGATTAAAGGGTCTAGGGGTAAAGGTCTTAAGATCTGTTGGATCTAGAACAGTCTCTGACAAATTACTCTCGGACTTAGATTTGAGTAAGTTACTTTCAAATTTAATATCTAGCACCAAGTCTTCAAAAGTTTCAAACTTTGCAGGTAGAGAGAAATATATTTCTAAATCAATTGTACCTATTTCCTTGGGAGTCTTTTTCCTGAACATATTTTATGGGCTTGAAAAAATATGAGGTGGATTTGGATTTGGGTTCCTCCGAGTATGAATGCCTGTATGATCCAGAAATATGTCAATAAGAACCCTTCAGATCATAATGTGGAGTCGCTAGAGGAAACATATTATAGCCAAACTAATATACAAATCTATATTTTCCCTTAGAGATCGAATCTTCAACAATAAAATTGTTAGGGGAAAAATATGCTTCTCATTCCCTGGCAACGACGCCAAAATGTTATCACTTAGGGAAAACTTTGGTTGTGGGAAAAACCCTAAGGTAAACTTAGAACCTATTTTAGGTTGAAAGTTGGCCCTTCAAGCCAGAGAGGGATCTCTTCATAAAAATCAACTACCCTATGGTCACTGTAGTAGAAGGTTTTCAACAATTGAGTTTAGATGGTCAGATTTAGATCTAGTGATGAAATTGGTTGGGTGGTTTTCAAAACATACCATTGGGCATGGAGTCCAGTTCTTAAACAAATGAAATTACAGATCCAATGAGCAAGATGTACAAATCATGAAAGCGACAAGTCCTTTAGTTTTTCAGGAAATTGGAAGAAAGAAGAACATGAAGTAAACAAAGTTTATGTTGGAAATACTGAGACGGGGGGTGAATCAATATTTCTTTTCAATTGTTACTTTTACTAGTTAGATCACTTATATTTAGAACACAAAATGAACAATAAGAATAAATGCTTTTATTAATTTCTTCTTTACAATAAATTAAGTACAACATATGTAGGGCTCCAACTTGAGATGAAGACATCGATCTTCAATATCCTAGGCTCCAACTTGTATTTACCAAGAACCAACTTGGACTTCCAAGGCTCCAACCTTGTTAATTCTAAGGTACCAACCCCAAGGGCTCCAACCCTATATCTGGTTCAAGCTCCACTTGGTTTCTTGAGGACTCCGATCCTCTAGGGCTCCAAACCTATCTTCCAAGGCACCAACCTTGTCTTTTCGAGGCTCCAACCTCTTGGGCTCAAGTCCTTGCTTTACTTCCTCAATATATGTTTAGTTGTACTTCAGGAATCCTAATGTCTTCTTCATTGAGCCCTGTCAATCTTCATCAATGCCTTCACTTAGTCTCCACATCACATCATCAATGACAACCTTAATCTTTCATATGAAGGTGTATCTTATGTTCTTCATGGTACCCAGACAATTTCTCCAATGTAACCTCATGATGGCTAGTGCATCATGATCTTCAATATTATCTCCAAGACCTTCAAGATGTCTTGAATGAACAACCCAAGTCTTCACTACTCAATACTTCTCTTGCCCAAAAACTTCACTTCCTCACACAGGTCCAAGGTTGCAACAGGTAGAGGCTTAACTGTGTACTCCATAGGTATTCAAAGTCATCTCCAAGGGCAAGGATGTATACTCTAAGACTTGTCCAGAAAATGTCTTCACGATCAACCCTCTTTCAAGAGTACTTCAAACTCGTTCAATCAAGTATCTACAATAGAGTGCTTCAAGAACCAAGAAACCACCGAATTTTCCTCCACAAGATTGGTTCCTCCTTCAAGCTAGCACTGTCCACACTTGTGTAATATGAGCCTCAAAAGGGTGACTGTGATGAGCCCTATAGTTTCCATAGGTTCTCTCCAAGGTCCAAGGGAGGTATCTTCTTAAGTCTGAAAAGTGTTGGAAATATTCAATATTATATAATTTCCCCACAAGGCTTCTCCAGGCTTTAGTTTGTCCTATGTCTAATAAATTTATGTATTTTCTTCTTCAAACTTCAAAAAAGGGTTTTCACACAGTTTCAAGGTGTAGTAATGCTTCACGGAGTTGAGGATGATAACTTCAGATCAACAAGTCTCCATAATAGGACTGACTTTGAGCAGAAAATACCCCCAACCACTGCTGTCTGAAATCACTGTCAATCTGAGCTCCAAATTAGTTTCCTCAACAAAGGATGCCAATCACTGTTCAACTCAAGGGCTTTACTTCAAATTGTGATTCAAATAATGACTATAATCCTAGACTGAATCATAGAAAATAGGATTGTTATGAGTTTCAAGGATTTTTTGCAATGGAGATTTCTTCAAGTGGACCAATCTTCCTTCTGCAACTTGACCAATCTAGTTAATAGATTCAAACTTCAGAATTATCCCTCGGCCAACTTCAGATTCTTGCCTTATTTCCACTATAGAGAGTACCACAACACTTCTCCAAAATACTTGTATACTGTGTGAGGTAAGTGGTCTGCTCTTCTTGACCGAGTTCAACAAGTCTGAGCTTCCTTGTATTTTTTGTGATTAGGTTCTGTTCTCAACACAATCTTTGACACCCAAAATAGAAATATCATTAAGCTCCTTTTTCCTTGACCTTCAGTTCATGAGGTGTGAACCCTTTATTGTTATCCAAGATCACTTCACCGAATTGGATAAGGTATATGCTTAAACAGTTAATCTTCTTTTTCTCCTCGGGTTCTTTCTCCTTCTAAGCCTCGTATATGTATTGATCATCAAGATTAGATGACTTGAATGTTGAGTTTTAAATGTTAATATATACTAGTTTTTTGAGTTATATGAATAGATACGTCAGTTGGAGGAGAGGCTTACTTTTGTTGAAGCCGACATATCTTTAGGATATTTTTTTAACATTTTTTTAATTTTTTATTTTTTCTGCCATGTGATGTATGCATTACTTCTATCTACCATGTGATGTATGCATTACTCCTATCTGCCATGTGATGGATAATATAAGATCTTGTCTGTCATGTGAAAGATGGATCATATAAGATCTTGTCTACCATGTGGAAAAGACCTTGTCTACCATGCGAGTGTTATATCGCATGAGTGATGTATTACACCATGCTTTTGCATTATATCTGCCATGTATGGTCATGTATGCCATGTTTGTCTTCCATTAATCAAAGTTATTTCCATATATGCTCATGTATGCCATGTTTGCCTGCTATTAATCAAAGTTAATGCCATGTATGGTTTCATATATATGCTATCCAACATTATAAAAGATTTTAATATGTTTTTGTATGTTTTCATATATATGTTTGGTCATTAATTCTCATTGGACAAGGGTTAAGTTTATATTTAGTAATGTATTTATTCATATATAATAAAGGCATCATAAAATCTAGCTTTCCATTATATGCATATATTGCTATGGTTTGGGTATTCACGTATATGGTCTTTAGAATTAGGATTTCATGCTAGGGTTTGAAAGCCAACATTTTATTCATGCAACAATTAGGGTGTCATCTAGAGCTAGGGTTTAGGGTTTCATCATGTTGATATTGGGAATCTAGGGTTTTATGATAAAGTCTAGGTGTCTAGAATTTATGTTCATAGAATTAGGATATGTTTTGGTATGCTCCTTCATTGCTAGACATACATTTAGGGAATCGTTAAGAGCAAGCATTCCTAGGGTTTAATAGACCAAGGGAATATTATCATATTCATGCTTAGGTTTTTCTCATAGGGTTTGCCTGAGGTTAGGGCAAAGGGTTATTCATGCATCACAAGAATATTTCCATCACAAACAATGCCATATTGACATCAATGACAACCTTGAATAACAGTTTATAAATGAATGGAACAACAAATACTAATGGTTGATAATGCAACATAGGAGCATAAATGAAATCCAATCTTAGAAACTAACATTCTCAAACATGAAAGAGAATTTGCATAACAAAGAAGTACTGAAAAGGAAATGCAACACATGAGTTTCCTACAAACTGCTTATTAAAAAATGTAAATATATTCAAGATTGCTCAAATATATCAGACTGCAAATATGTTTTTTCAGTTAAAATTCAACCCTTCTTCATTCTTCATAAAATTTTATATAAGACTTACATAACTGTTTGCACCGTAGTAGTTACCATATTAATTACAATAATCTAAGATATCTAAAATATCTTCCAAGTTCATGCATGTAAAATATAAAACTTAAAAAATATTCTCTCTTTCCTAGAATAACTATAGGAAAACATGCTTATGTTTAGGTAAGCAAAATATCTTGTTAAACTACCTCCCTTGGAAATAAAAAAGTCCCTAAATGGTAGCTCAGTATCCTAGCTGGAAAAATAGGTCTCTCTGCAAATCAGGGCCAAAACTCCTCCAAAACCACTTTTCTGTTCATCCTAATTTTCTTCGGCTCTGCTGGAAAAAAGATGATATTGTAGATGTCAACTTTATTGGTTTTCTATTTGCAACTTTCGCTGACAGGCTAATTGTCAGCATTTTCATTTTTTCCTGTTTTCAAAAATTGCTGACAACCAGGAGGTCAAAATTTATTCCTGTTTGAATATTGCTAACAACAAAGATGTCAACGCTCCTTGTTTGCTCGAAAATTTCTGACATGCAAACTCTCGGCCTTTTCCTTGTATCATTTTTCAATCAACCACCAAAATAGATGACAATGGCTCTACCAACCTTATTGAAACTGCTGACAACGAGAATGTCAGCTCTCCCGACTGTTACGCTGCATGCAAAAGCTATAAGGCTGATTGCTAGCGATAAAGTGAAAATCCTGTTTCATAAGATAGGTAGGTAAAAAATCTAAGTTTAATACCCAATCATCTTAGCTGAGGGTACTAACATCCTTGAGAAATACATCTACCTTCTCCAATCTCTACTTTTTACTCTGCCTTGTCTCCATGGGTCCATTTTTCATAGTTTCTCTGCTTCAGTTCTTCTTAGATCTTGTAGCCTTCTTCTTCGTATTAATAATAAGGTCCTTCAGTGGCATGTTGTCCACATCAATCACCTCCTTAGCCAACTCCAAGTTAATTTTGAGTTTGATCTTGTATCTTAACTGGTTAGTTGTCCTAGTATGTCTATTTCCATACTTGGATACCTTAGGCAGTGAATCCTCCTCTTTACTTTCCACCTCAGGTTCTTTGCCCTTAGGGCCCTCTGTTTTAGCTATGTATGTAGGGGAAGTGTTGGAGGGTGGAGTTGTAGCATGGGAATAGTCAACATCAACCAGTGGATTCTTAGGGGGTACAAGTTATGGTTTATGAGGCCAATCGCTTTTCCTATGGTAAACCTTAGGGATCTTCAGACCAAATGAGGTAGATGGAACTCCTAGATTTTCTTGACTGGGAGGGGGTTCAATAGGAGCTTGAATTTTTGCTTTCTTCCCCTTTTTGGTAGTCTATGGTCTGCCTCTTCTTCTCTTAATAGGTTGAGGTTGAAAACCTCCCCAGAAATTGAAATAACTCCAAGTCCTTCCTATATTGGCTAGCTGGTTCTCTATTATTAATTTTATCAGGGATTTGTGGTGTATAAAATGAGAGGAAGGATTAATCTGGGCCCTGAACCTAGCTTCCATATGTTTAAGGTTCTCTAATAGATAAAAACATGGATTGGTTCTAATCTGACTAGCAAGATGAGCGGAAAGTAAAAATGGTAAAGGTTCACTTGATTATACCGACCTTCACACATAAAATATTGCCAACAGAGGCATAGGGGGATATTCCATTAGTCATGCAACCACTCCTTTTGAACTCCAACCTCCAATTTTTCCCTCCGAATTCTTCTTTGAAGAAGAAGGGGACATTAATCCCTGCCAGAATGTGACTGTGAAAGATTTTCTCACCATCTGCTAGTAAGGCCGTGGCCTCAACAATGGCTTGCTCTGTAACTGCAAAAGACAAAACTCACACCTCCACACGGTTCCCACCAAACCCCTGCGCAAAATAGTGAGCTACAAGGTCGTGGTAGTCAGAAAGGTGGTGGAAGAATTCGCTCCATCCTGCCTACTGAAACCACTGGAGAATGTCGAGGTAAATGTCCAGCAAATCCAACGCCTTGGGCTCAAACCAATTCATTTTACCTCCTCTCCCCCTTTCGATCCTGAAAGTATGTAAACAAAACAACTCCTAATGCCATGTGTAAAGGATCCTGAAATAACATCAACCAACTTCTTATGGGACAAGCTGAAGTAACTTAACATAAAGTCATGGTAAAACATATGGCAAGTGAATAATCATGTCATTCTAGGTTATGATTATGAATAAAATTTGTATCATATGATAAGCTTGTGTTAAATGACCTTTCAATGATTACAACGGTTGAAAAATGATTAAATCGATACTTTTACCCTTTTGAAAATGATGGAGACATTTTTAATCGAAAACACTGACGCTGACGTGGTCAGCAGAATCATTACTTTTTAAATTTGAAAACTGGTTTTGGCACTGACAATTGGCCTGTCAGAAAAAATGAAAAATGTTTCTACTCTCATTGTGAGCGAATTCCTTCACAAGACCATATTGGATTTCCAAAAACGTTGATAACCCCACTATCATAATTTTTCCTTGTTTATTACAAATTAAATACTGATACTGCAACTGTCATCATTTCTAAATTTTTTTAAGAAGAAAGTTTATTGTGATAACATATGGTATCAAGATTGACCTTGAAAGGGTTGAATCTATTCAAAAAATTACTTTTCCGCATGATTTTAAGTCCCTGCAATCTTTCCTAGGAAAAGTAGATTTATTCCAAACTATGTTGAACTTGCTAAGCCTATACAATTCCTTTTGAATAAGGATGCAAAATTTGTTTGTAAAGACGAAGGTAAAAAGGGATTTCAAGATATCAAAGATGCTATACCTAAAGCCCTTGTCTTAGTTATCTTGGACTATTGAAAGGATTTCATGGTCTTTTCATTTGCTTCTAAAGATACTGTAGTAGGTGTTCTGTTACAAAAGAACAAAGATGGCCATGAGTAGCTAATAGCCTTCATGAGAAAATCCTTGCAAAATTCAGAGTTAAATTAAAGCATTATGGAGAAACAAGCTTATGCATTGATAAAGTCTCTTAAGAATTTCAAAACATATGTGGGTTATTCCAAAGTCATTTCTTTCGTCCCACACTCTGCTATCAAAGATATATTGAGTCAAACTGATTTCTTGGGAACTCATGTCAGATGGGTAACTAAAATCCAAGAATATGATCTTGAGATTAGACCAAGCAAGCTTGTCAAAGGCCAAGGATTAGCTCAGATGTTGACAAAAAGTAATGAGAAAGATTAAGACTTGGTTTTCTAGAATGAAGTGGCTGAACCTTTTATCTCCCCGAGATTTAGAAGTTCGAAATGATCGAATCGTATAAGGACATTATTTATTATTTGACAAATATGACATGCCCTGATCACTTGGTAGATCGTAAAAGAATGGCTCTCAGATTAAAGGCATCTAAATATTGCATTTTAAATGATGGACTTGGATGGAGAAATCTAGATGGGATAATACTCAAGTGCATTAATGAGGATGAAGCTAAGAAGCTTATCAATGAGTTTCGTGCAGGATTTTGTAGGGTCCATTTTGCAGCAAAGACCACGGCCCACAAGATTCTGTGTGCTGGATATTATTGGCCTACCATTTTCTCAGACGTGCATAATTTTTTTAGAAATTTCTAGGAATGCCAAATTTTTACAGGAAAACATAAATTAGTGGCCTTGCCTCATCAGTCGGTTGTGGCAGAAGCCCCTTTTCAGCAATGGGGGTTAAATTTCATTTGTAAATTTAACCATAATCATAGTAATGGCTATTCGTGGATTTTGACTGCGAAAAATTGCTTCACAAAGTGGGTTGAGGCCATCCCAACAAAGCATGCCATAGAGAAGGTTGTCATGGACTTTCTTGAGAATTCGATTATCACTCGATTTGGTGTTCTTGCCAAAATTACGAGACAACACCAAAGCCTTCAGTTCTTCCAAGTTCTTTTCTTTTTGCTTCAAGTTACTTATCTCATTCTTCAAATTATTATCCCTAACGAAACGGTCTTACTGAATCAAGTAACAAAAATTTGATAACCATCATTAAGAATATTGTAGGGGATAATAAGTTGTCTTGGGATAGTAAGATCAAGTATGCATTATGGTACATGATTACAAAGAAAAGAGAAACTGAGAAAAGTCCTTTTGAGCTTGTTTATGGTTTGGAAGTGACCGTTCCTGTTCATCTCAAGCTTATAGCTTATCAGATTCTTCAGCTTTTTATGTAAGGAAAAGATGCAATACAAAAAATAATTGATCAAAATATGGAACTCGATGAAGCCTGCATAAATACTTTTGATAACCCATGTCAGAAGGAGGCCAGAACAAAGGAAGGATTCAAAAAGTAATCAAATAATAGGTCTCTACAGATTAGTGATATGGTGCCATTGTGGGATCACAAAAATGAGAAGCTCGACAATCATGGAAAGTTCAACAATTTATGGCTTGGGCCATATATTATTAGAGGAATCGTTGGAACAAATTATTTCTATCTGAATACATTGGAAGACAATCCTTTAGAGCTGCCAAAAAATAGGCAGATGCTCAAGCTATATTACAGAGATGACATCTGATGCCATGGGGCATCCTTTGTATAATATCTCTAACCCTACTCCCTTTCATTTATGTCATTAGTTAGTTTTATTTTATGAACCTATATTTTATGTCTTTACATTCCAGTGTGTTAGAGTAGATTTTTCTATTCCAACATCTATTCTATATATTCTATTTGATTGACTTTTGTTTCTTGGATACAATATTCTAGATTCTCACATCACGTTGATGAAGCAACGTATCCCCATATGGAGCTAGATGTTGCACCCATTTTTCCCCAAGTCTAAGGAACCAGTTGTGCAATTTTTTTTCAAAGTCGGAATTATCAGCCAACTATCCATCATGTCATTGTAAACCCAAATTCTGCAAGTTGCAATGTAAATAATGTTAGTATGACCGTGTAATTATGTAAAAACCTAGGTAAGCGTATTATTTTGGTGAATAATTTCATCCTAGGAGGTTTTTTTGTTGGAGAAAATGTAACTAGGTTCGGTCTAAATAAATTAATTTTGATATTTGTACTTATTCAAGAAAAGAGACATTATTGTTGTATTATTTGTCAATGAGTTTCTTGCTCAATGAAAATAGGTTAAGCACATTTTGAAGTGCTTCTAGAGAGTCAATGTCAAAATGTAATTATGAAAAGGCCCTTTGAGGGCATGTTACATCATGTAAGTCATCATACAAGGTCAAGGAAATAACTCCAAGCATAGTCAAATCCTCTTGATGGGCCTCTAAATTAGACATAAATTAAGGTCCGTGCCTTTGAATTAAACATAAATTAAGGCCCATATGACTATCCTTCAACACATTAAACCTCTATTTTTGCATTAGATAATGTATTTTTAACTTTAATATATTCATTATGAAGGTTTATGAATAATTGCATATTTGTGACTAACATTATTTATTTTTGTGGAACATTATGAGAATATTGGGCAGATTATGAAGATTTGGAGGATGAGATAATTTAGGGACTTTCTCCATACTATAGGAGGATCAATATTAAATAATAAATCAACAAGATATTATGTAATTATGACACAAATTGTGGAACTCCAATGATTGAGAAAATCTAGGAATGTGTTCCCTGCTATTTAATGTAGATTCCTAGTATCGGGAACCAGATCCACTCATCAAGGGATCTTGGTGAGGAAAGCTTCTTCCTTTCATGGGGAATGATTTCTAATCATTTTTTATAAATCCCAAGTCGAATTTTCCTCTAGGGGTGGATTTTTATTAGTCTTCGTGTGGAGAGAACTCGTATTTTTGCAGCTCCATTGTATTTTCTTGTAGGGATGTAATTGTATCGATGAAAATAATAAAGATTGGTGTCATGTTCAACTTTTAAATCTTGTAGTCCTCCATAGGTTTCTGAGTTTCCTTGGTCTTGGCCATCTTAGGAGCCTCAGAGCCCTTTTGTATCATTTTCTTTTCTTCTTTTCAATTCTTATTCTCATGCATCCCTTGTTCTTATTTCTTTCCATTTCCGCATTTAGTATTAATGATTTTTTGTTGTAGGATTGGGTTAAATGGTTGATGTAAGTTATTTTGCAGGATAACAAGCATCATTTCATCGTTGTAAAATATTTGGAAGGTCATAGTAATCATTGAGCTACTTGGATTAGTCTTCTTATTCCCAAATCTAGATTTTTGGAACTCCTTTGTAGCAAAGAACAAAAAATTTATGTTATTGAGCATGCTAACACGTTTCAATCGATTTGGTTTCACTTGCATTAGATAAAAAAAACATTCTATTTAATAACAAAATTTACCCCATTGCATTTGCACTTTATTAGGTTAGACATTCGATTGATTTACTAGCTCACTAATTCTCGAATTTCTGATTTTTAAACTAAGTAGTTTTCCATTATTTAATAAATCTTTCCCATGTATAAATGAATTTGTGGATAGATGTAGATAATAATTTGTGTTGTTGCAAGAGCTTCTACATTGCAGGGAGACCTCATCAATTTCACCTCATCCAAGCCTCATCCACCCATTTCTCCAAAGCAAAAATTGCCATTTCCATTGAACAAATCTACTCATCTTGAAGCCCTTGTTTGAGTTATGGGTAGTGTTCACCACTTCCATGCCTTATTCTTCCATTATCCACCTTTCCCAAGCTCCATTCCATCTTCTAGACCACTTCCTAAGCCTTCAACCTGTTTTTTGTAATAAAACAGGGGATCCTGTAGACATCCTATAAGTGTTGAAAATAATATTGAGAGGGGGGTGAATCAGTATTATCTAGTTCTTTTAACAAATCTTCCTTATTTACACTTTGAATTATTTTTGCATAT